>APFE030781576.1:0-61652 GCA_000404065.3 Pinus taeda
CATAGTTCTCTGCACATAGGTGGATGATTTCAGGGAAAATGTTGACAGAAGGAAGAAAGTAGGTGGGTAGATTAGATTGCCAGACCCCATACAGGTCACTGTTGTCCAAGTGACTGTTTCTTAATTGGAAATATGTCTGCAAATGGTTTCTCTCTGCCACAAAGTCTGTGATGAGGGCATCATTGTCCACCAATGGTATAGCTTCTAGCTCTCTGTTGGGTGGATTTATAGGAAAAACATCCAGAGCAGCTGGAGTGTCCATTGTCTTGGTCTTGCTGGTGGTTTTACTGTGTTTCAAGCTTGGTGTGAGTTCTGAGGAATGGCTTACTGCTCTCTATTTGCAGCGAGCAGTTTTGGTAGTTCAAGGAGGCTGTCACAGGCTTAATCAATCTGTGGGGCACTCTGTTTTGAGGAAGCATAGTGTTTTTGAGCTGGTTAGCTGGTTATTTGCAGAATATTTCTTAGCAGAGGTGAGGGAAATGACAATTTAGTTCTTCTAGCCCGTGGCTTGGCTTTTTAGTTGCTTTTTGTGAAAAACTGTTAAATTTCACCATGGGTCACGGGTTTCCTTGAGCCTTCCGTCGTGCAGGGGTTTGAGAGGTTTCTTAGGTAGATTTTAGGGGTGAATTTCAACAATGTGGGTCCTTTAACTGAGTTGCTTAAGCAGGAAAACAGGATTATACGGAGAACAATGGACAATAGAGGGTGCCTGCGGCAAAATACCTGGTTTTAATGGCGTACGAGGCGTTTGCACCGGTCGAACTGGCTGAATTGCAGGTGGTTGGGTTGACAATGGAGGCGGCAACAACTCTGGTGGATTGCTTTTGCTTTTCAACTGTTGGAAGTTGAAATTCACTTTCAGTGGAGCTCCGGGCGTTCGTAGAAAATAATGCAAAATAACGGTTTTTTACGCCTTTTTATGCATTTTTGGCATATTGGCACCTTTTTTTGATGACGTCATGCTGACATCATCATGGGCCCAGGTACGGACAAGGTGACGTGGCAGGTGACGTGGGTGCCCAGGTGGCACTAACACGGTGGCAGGGTGGACAGGGCGACGTGGAGGGCAGGGGTGACATGGAGGCATGGCGGCGGCAAAGTGGGGTGACGTCATGCTGACGGGGGCGTGACGTCAGCGTGGAGGGTAGGGCGGTAAGCGGTCTCCCCGGCAGGCTCTTGGGCGGTAAGTGGTTTTGGGGGGGGGGCAGCGAACAACCCCAGCACTTAACGCGTGGCGGGGGTACGGCAGCAATACCGCCCATCCCCCGGACGCAAAAGGTTGGGTAGCTCTATAGGAGGATCGACCGCCCACCGTAGGATGGGCGGGGCGAATGATTTGACGGTTGGCGGTGAATGGGATATGTCGCCACATTAATAGCGGGGGATCTGCCCAATAGATTAAAATATGTTTAATACACGGGCCGCGGGGTGGGTTTAAAACCTTAGTTTTATGGGTTTTGGGGGTTTCAAATGCGCTTTTTATTTAAAAGCTTTATATTCCAAAAACTTTATAATAAAGGGTTTAGGGCGGAGAAAATGGAATAAAGGGTAAATGAGGGTGGGGAAATGAATTTTTTCCTTTTAACCATAGTTTTGAGTCAACCCATAGTTTTTTAGGAGGATTAAGGGCTAATACTAACCCTTGAGGGGTTAATATTTCCTAAGGAAGGGATATGGCTATAGCACTTGGGGGAGGGAGAATTTAGGGAGCTTGATCATAGGTTAGTGGTTAATATGGTTTGTGAGGTGAATGAAGGGGTGAAGCTAAGTTAAAATGAAACTTAACTTAGGATATTGAGGATAAATGAAAATAATGAAAAATGGATGCTTTTGCACAAGAAATGTGGCTTCTTTTCATGCTTGAACTCCATGGTGTGACCAAGTGGTTTGTGATGTAATGGAGTGGACCTGGACACCTGAGCAGATCTCAGGGCCCTTGGGGATGTTAGTAAGAAATGATTTTTTGGGGGAAACTGGGGAAGTTAGACATGCTCCATTGTGTTGCTTTCCTTGTATTGACCAGCATGATTTAGCTTGATAGGACCACCACTTCTGCAACCCCATCTACCTACCCATCTATTTGCCTAGCATTTTTTGTTTCTTCTTGGAGGGTGCACTTGGACTTGCAGACCCTTATGTGCCTTTTCTTTTCCATTGGCTTTTCCTTTTGATTGCCTATCTAAAACTACCCTTATTTCTTCCAAGGCCCCAGATTAAGCAGTTGGGAACCTTAGCTTCTCTGCCTAACTACTGATCTGCCAAGTTTAAATAGTTTGGAAAGACTTCTTTCTCTATTCTACAATAGAAAATTGAAACATGGCATGATCTAGATTAGACTGTTGGACCATCCATCAAAATTTAATAAACCTGAAGGCATGTACACACCTTGCCTTTCCTTGGAAATATGGGATCTTTGTGTCAGCAAAGCCGAGCATATTTGGCATTTGGATTTTCCAATCATGAAATATGAAACCTATTGGTATAGGTATCCAACAACAAGAACACTCCTCAGGTGGTGGGAGACAGAGTCATCTCCAAAGCTCATTGTAAAAATGGAAGAAGTTCTTAAAGATGAGAATGGAGATGTCATACACAATCCTGATGGCACTACTACCAGCAATATGATAGGAGCATTGACATCAATGGTCCTAGAACATTGGTGCGGTAGCGAAACAGAAATTGCAGATAAAAATGAAGTTATTCTTATGAATCTAAAGTGCCACAAAATGTCCCAAATTGAAGACTTCCATAGAGATTGGATGCAGAGAATTTATGAAGTTAGAGATTCAAAGAACTTGTTGTGGAAACAAGTTTACCTTGTAGCCTTGCCATCCAGGTTCATAGACTACATCCGACTATATGAAGTCTTCCAATTACCTTTTGAGTCTTATACATGGGGAGAAATTTATGCCCATATTACAAAGACACTGGTAAGTCTTTGTACTAGTTCAAAAGTCAATAAATCTCTAGAAAAGTTTTCCGGATTACTAGATAAGAAGTCCATTTGTAGTAAGTATGGACTGACAACAGATGATCCTTTGGTGAAATGGAGAAAAGCGAAGAAAAGAGAAAAAATAGAATTCAAAGAAACATTCTACAAAAATTGTAGAAATCATCCAAAGGATAGAAGGAAATACCCTAAGCAAACCCGAGGCCAAACCTCCAGAAGAAAAAAGGGATATTATAAATATGTTCCAAGGACACATTATTACAATCATTCAGGTATTCATCTGCATTCTGCAAAAAAAGAGAAATGGAATAATCTTACTTGTTGGCTATGTTGATAGAATGGACATACTTCTTCCAGATGTCCAGAAGGTGAAGCTTCAAAAAGAAACAGAGGCAAGAAATCAGAAGCCTTTGTTCAGAAAGAGAAACAAGTCAAGAAGGAAGGAAAAGGACCAATGCAGTGCATGAAATGTGGTTCTCATACACATAAGACAGAATGCTTCCCCAATGTTTTGATCAGAGAACTAGCTCAGCATTACCAGATTGAAGAATCTTCTTATGATTCTTTCAATTCTTCTTCTGCAGAAGAACTACAAGCTCATATACAACAATATTCAGATTCTAATTGTTTAGAGTGTTTATGTTCTGAATCTAAAGAATGTGCTTGTCAAGTTCACTATGATTCTGATTCAGAATCTTATAGTGACTCTAGTGAAGAAGGGGATAAAATAAAACCCCAGAAAGAAAAATTTCTTATGGCCGCTACTAAAGAAGATGAATTGAAGATTCTATCCCAGATACGAGCCATGGAGGATGGAGAAATGAAAAATCGCTTGACCGAAGCAATCATGTATCAGCTAAAAACTAGCGCTTCAAAGAATTTAGGTAATAAGTATTTATTTATTGATGCTTCATATGAAAGAAATACAAAATCATTTCAAAGGCATCAACAGAAACCTGACAGAGTGAGACAACTCACTCTAGGAGAAGTGAGTTGTGAGATTCACAATCTCAAAACAAAAATTTCTGCAATGAAATCTCAGATTGCATAATTGAAGAAAGGAAAACAAGTGGCCAAAGAAGAAGCAGAAAATAATCAGCCACGGGATACTGCTCAATGTAGAAATAATCAAGAAGTTCAAGTTGTTGAAGGAATTAGAGATACTAACTTTGGATTTAAAGAAATGAGACTTTTAACTATCTCTTGTCAGCAACATCATGTCAAAATTGACCTCTGTATCAAAGGGGAAATGTTTGAAATGATTGTGCTTATTGATTCAGGCGCAGATATAAATATCTTCAATATAAAGACTATTCCAGCTAAATATTGGGTTGTTGTAGAAAGAAGAGTGGTAGGGTTAGGTAACAAAAATCTTCTATACGAAATACCCAAAGCTTCTCTCTATTTTGAAAAGCATTGTATTAATCTAAAATTTGTAGTTGCAGACATTCCAGTCGATTGCATCCTTTGAAATGTCTTTTTGGCAGTAGTAGAGCCTCATGGTTCACTTAGGCTCAAAGGAGGAAAAGTTGGATATTTCATAACAGTTCTGACATCCAAAGGGACAAGAAAGAGGATTGAGTTACAATACATTTCAAATCCAATAATTTCCACAATGGTCCAAACTCTGCAAAATTTGGACAGAGCCGAAGCAAGATTGTCATATCTGAAAGATTTGAAGACTACACTCAGAATAGAAGAACAACCCAAACTTCCCCAAGTGAGAAACAAAATTGAAGAGCTGAAAAAGAAAATTGAAGAAGAATGCTGCTCTGAAGAGCCCAATGCTTTTTGGCATAGAAAGCAGCATGAAGTTGAGCTCCCTTACAAGGAAGGATATGTCGGTAAGCTTTGTAAGAGCTGAGCTATTCCTATGAGTAAAGAATATAGAGATCTCTGTGAAAAAGAGATTCAACAGCTCCTTAACAGAAAATTGAATAGAGAATTAGACAGTCCTTGGAACTGTTATGGGTTCTACGTAAACAAGAGAGCTGAACAGATTAGAGGTTGTAGAAGCCATTGTAATTTATGTATTGAACAACATCTTGAAGAATGATTTCACCCTATCTACAAAACTATCAAAGATATGACAGAAGGTGAATGGTCACCATTGCATAATATAAACTACTCACTTGAAGAATACATGAGAGAACATTTAGAGTGGCTAGTTTTAACTAAAGTACAGTATTAGGTTGTTTTAGGGAAACCTATGATTGTCCGCAGGATATATACAAAAGCCTGGGATGAACAATTGTATAAAGGAACTATATTCCCCGAACTAACAATATTCTGATAGTTCACATGGGCTTTCTGTTAAAAGCATCCATAGTGTAATAATGAAGAACCAATCAGAAGGGCTTAATTGTGACCAGATTTCCCGTGGGCTTTGCTGTACTAAAGCCTCCACTATGTAAATAATTCATACACTATATTTTCCCATGGGCTTTTGTTATACGAAAAGCATCCACTTTGTTTTTTTGGTATTATATTTCTCGTGGGCTTTGATAAAAAGTATCCACCTTGTTCTGTTGGAATCACTTTCAGTAAGATTTACTTTTTCGGAATGGAATCTTTGTGCGGATGTCACCCTGGCATTACCTGAAAGCAACGATACCATCCACCTTTTGGACAATCACTGATGGCCTACAATAATGCTTGTCTTCTCTCATTTCCTATATAATGAGGGTAAGGCTCATTGTTGAGATAGGGTGAGTTAGATCGAGTCTTATAGAGTCATTGAGTCGAGAGCCTCTCTTGCTCTGCAACTACGGACGTTCAGTCTGATCTGCTTGCATCATGAGAAGAATTCAAGTCCTTAGGTGATTTGGGAGCCTATGCATCAGTGTGCTCGGCACTGGTGAGAACCTAAAGTGGTCAAATCATTTTAGTAAGTCATCAAGCCTATATATGAGTCCAGTCATATTCTGAGGCAAAGCCTATCTTTCGCTAGGTAGCCTTCGGTATTGCTTGTTCCTTGCGAATGACATAAAGTCCGATAAATGTGAACATATTCAATCTCTGGTAAGGAAACTCTCTCTGTAAATTTTCCAAATTCCATTTTGAAATAATATGAGTACATCATTCTGCAATTGAATACCTTGTGCATTTATATTGTCTACTATGGTAGTAGTTGTCTTTGAGTTTTCATCTAAAGTTCGTAGGAAGTTCACCAAAGGGACGAAGGGACACCAATGCCGTTGTTAGGTGAGGAAGTCGTTGTTGAGGCCGTAAGAGTGTGAAAGTTATGAGTAGGTTCACGCTAGGTTCACCACTGGTTCACCAGGAGTTGGCTATCAAAGATAATCGAAGAGACACAACAAGTAGCAAGATTGTATAATTTTTTATCATTCATTTTACTAATTTCCATGCTCTATTTGTCATATCTAATGCCCTTATTTCATTTGAAGATTTTCCATTTAAATATCTGATCATATTTTTAGCCTTCACTGCTTCTTTATGTACATTTTTCTTGCATGCATCAATGCTTAATTCATACCCAATCATAATAATATTTCGTTGAGCAATTACATGAATATAATCCCATATAGAATGAACCTCCTAGATGATATCATCCCAAACAATTTGTATAGCTTCAATTAGAGAGATATTTCCCTTCAATTTGGTTTTTAAATTCTTGATCTTGTATTGTTTTTCCTTCTTCTTGGTAGTCAACTTATCATTATTTTCTTTTTCTATATTAAGCTACCTCTCCTTGATATTAAGTTGTTCGTTTCCCCAAGTTAGCTTGTCTTGAATTTTCTTTAGTTCAACCTTTGAAATTTCAAGTTTTGCCATAACTTTTATAAGCTACTCTGAGGGGTCATTTGACTTACTTGCAACCACAATAGTGCAATCATGGATTTTTATTGATTAATGTAAGATTTGCACTTGTTCATGCAAAATGAAAGTTTCTTTGTTTTTGTCCAATGACTCTCTCATCAATAGTTCCTTCTATTTCTCAACTTGAGCTAGTTCAACTGTTTGAGCGTGCTCAATCCCAGTCATTTTCAACCTCTTCCTTAATGACTACAACTTAGATTATGTGTTTTGCAACAAGTTTTTGATAACTTTCCCTTTTTCAGGATCTATTCTCAATTTAACAATTAGCTTTTTATACTCCTCATTTTGAATATGCAATGTTATAGAATATGCATTTTCTTGCTTGGGATGATTTGAAAGTTTCTGCAAAAGATTTTCTACTTTATTTACTGTCAAAGTTATTTTTCTTAAGTCACTATAGAGCATTTCCCATGCTTTTCTATGCAAATTAATATTATTAGGTAGTGTGATGTCAGATATATTTATGGATAGATCTAATGTTTTAAAATCAACTCCTAAAAGAAGAGACTGAACAAATCGATGCATGAGGGACAAGTTTAGTTTTTTCCTTTCTAAAGCCATAGTAGAGAGTAATATTGTTTGATAAGTTGGAGTTGGTTGTGCTGCTAGTTGAGTTTCCATGTTGCTCTCACCTTGTGAATTTTTTCTTCAATCTGTTGATAATTCCTCTGTAACACTTCTGTGGTGGAGGGAGTTTCTTCAATTGAGAATACTTCTAAACCAATGAAAACAAAGGAGGAGGTAGAGCACTCTAGATTTCCCAGCTGCATTTGAAAACCTGGTTGACTTTAGGGCCCCTTTGTTAATTTAACTTGTACCTTTGCTTCTTATTCCCTTTGAACCTTTGATCTCTTTTTCAATTGTGAGTCTTCTATCTAAACATCCATTTGTTGAGGTATATATCTCTTCAATCTCTTCTCCACCACTACAGGTGTTTGAAAATTTGTTCTTTGTTTCATTTTGTTGTCTGGCCATGTTTCTTGATTTGGCATTTTCTCAAGTTCTAGCTTGCTTTCATGAATATATGGTGCATAATTGGTTTCCCCTATTTTATTTGAAATTATATGATGAGGTTCATATTTCTACTTCTCTCCTTGATAAAAGCCAAACTACTTCGTCATTTATTCAAATTGGAGGAGGTATTTTCTGCTATTCATGATGAATGACCCAAGAATTATTTCTAACTTAAAAATATACCCTTTGCGTGCAAGAACAAAATGAACTTTTTCAACATTTAGACTTTGCCTTATAAATTCAAGAGAAAATATCCTCATAGGGAAAAATATTGGCAAACTATATGGTGGTACTTCAACACCATACAATATTATATCAATGTAGTCTTAAAAAGTATACCAGTCCCCCACTCTGGTGTCCTTGGTGAGTTGCAACAACTCTTTTGCTTGAAGCAAAATCTTTAGAGGCTACTGATTGTTCAAAATAGTATATACAACGTCCATGAATGATGTCAAGTAATAAGGAAAGCCCTCGTTATTTTTTGTCGTCCTAGCAATACTAGTCCATTCAATTATAGATTTCATTTGATTCTTTGAATCCCACATATTCGGACCCATATGTCCAAACCTATGAACATGTACATATAAGAACATATATACTAGGACAAAGGGATATCTAAAATAACCATAAATTTGATAGTTATGAAAATGAGAATGGATAGACTTGGCTAGGTAAGAAGGGATATCCAAAACAATATTTGGTTGCAACATCAAACTCAAAAACCCCAGGGCTTGTTCACTTACTATCCCAATATCATCTTCTCCCAACAGAGATAAAATTATAACTAAGACATGTTGTGCAACTTCAAAAAATAAGGTTGTTGGATAATTCATTGCAGGTGGAGGAACTTGGGAAGTTGGTGGCATAATGAATTTAAATAGACCTTCTTTATTCTCTTTAGAAAGTGTCTATAAGTGAGGAGTAAGGATTCATTTGAAAATCTCTTGAGATTATCGACTATAGGAAAATTGAAATATGTGTGTATTAGCTCTGAAGTGATGTCAAAAATATTCTCCACTAAAGAAGACATAAAAAAATTCCTATGGGGCAAGGGAAGACACTAACCAACTGACAAATTTAGGGAAATTTTAGGTATGTGGGACAATTACATGATAAAGGCTAGATTTGACGACTCAAAAAATATTATCTGAGCCACAGGAGAAATTAAGAATGTCCTGTCAAATCTCCAAAAGGTCTAAGGAGCAATGAGAATTGTATACTTCAACTTCTCTATCTATAAGGGGTATATGAACAAGCGACATAGAGATTTTAGGTTTTTAGTTGATTTCAAGGTTTTCTCTCTGTTTACAACTTAAAAGAAAGGACAAGGAAGAAATGTGGAATTATGAGTTACACAGTAACTAGAGTCAATGAAGAGTCGAATGTTGATGTGGAATTGATAATGTACACTACAGACGTTCGTCACTGTAACTCTAAAACTGGAGGACAAATAAAATAATAGGTAGGATGATCTTTTATATTTGTTTTTGTACTGAGTAAGAAAAAAAAATCTTGATGATGTAATGGGTATGGCAGGGTGACATGGATGTATGGGTGATGATGTGGAGGGGTGAGGTGGATTGATGATGTGTAATGGCTCACTCACTTTCCTGGCTTGCCTGACAAGTATATGAGTTGTCACCAACTTGTGATGTGTGTTTTTCATAAAAACCATTAACCACTTCCGAGGGTTCCCCGTTGTAGTTTGTGAAAAGAGGAGGCTACTTGTTAGAATAAATCATGGTCGTTGATTTGGAGATGGGTTGTTTATTGATATTGATTTTCAATGGGTTCTCATCCTGTAACTTTCGATTGCTTTAACATGTGAGAATGACTTTGATTCCTCGGGCTGATTCTAATGAGTGATGATCTGACCCCAAACTTGCATGTGCTTCAATTTCTATTTTATAAAAGTTTTGGACCCACTTTTATATAGTTTAAGATTGCACTTTTCAGCCTGAAAGGTTAGGCTTGTATACATAATATAAATAAATTTTAAAAAAAAGGGACTATTATATAAAAAAAATTCTGAGTCCCTACATCCAAACTCTCTCTCTCTCTCTCTCTCTCTCTCACACACACACACACACATACACACACATATTTTATTTTTTTGTAGGAAAAGTGAAAAGTAACCTTTGACTACAACACCTTGCATTAAATAACTAGGGTCCTTGAATTCTTTACCATTCCAAATCTTCATTCTTATTCATTTAGGATTCAATTGGGTACTTATGTAGACCACGACCTTATGCAAGCCTTCTAATTGACTAGCTAGGTGTCTCATCTCCTTACTTATCTCATGCATCTTGTCATATTAAAAACCTTTAGGAGGAGGATACTAGCCATGACATGATTGTATTTAGGAATTTCCAAAATCCAAGACTCCAAGTATTTCCAGAATTAAGACTACCACCACACAGAAAAAATAAAACAACAAGAGGATTGGAGGGACAAAGCCTTTTTGAGTATTTGTCAAGACCAATCAACTCAACAATCACTTTAAAATCCAAATAGAAACAAAAAACTAAAATTACAAACCTATCCATATTTTCAACAAAGAAAATAGGTTCATTGTCATCCTTAGGTGACTTATAATTTTGCCTCTCTCCCCACATATATGTTTAATTTTATGGACCAGAATTGAAAACCATATAATTTATTGCATTTTTCAACACTTACTCAAGCATATTCATCATTAACCATTAACTAGTAGAGTACTAACAATGTTAATTTTCTTAGGGATAGAATTCTTCGCTGTAGATAATTTCAATTTATTTATTTTTCAACATTTTCACATTGCATTCACCCCATATCATCAAAACCAATTATGTAGAAAAAAAATTAGCAATAACAATGCAACAAAACAATCATAGGTATGTCATGATATCTATGTCATAGTTCTGTCATGATATCTTTGTCACAAGTCTATCATGATATATCTGTCATAGAGCTCAACATATCTCCTTCATACCTCTGTCATAATCTTTTGTCATATCGTAGATAAGAAGGCCAAAAGAGGCCCATCAAGGCGCTATTACACCAGAAGACTAAGGCCCATTAGAGAATTTTTACACCACAATAATGAGGTACAATTTCATAGACCCATAGGATGGAATGATCATTATATCACTGCCAATTAATTGCAGGTCCTAGTGTGTATTTATTTGAGGCACACAAACCCTACCTTTTACCCTATGAAATCCATGCAATTTGGAGTATTCTTGAACGACCTAAATATATATGTGAAAAAATAAAAATATTTAATGTATTAATGTTACTTATGAGTAAAAAAATACTCTCCAAGTTGAATCATTCAATTTTCCCTTGAAATGAAGGATGAGCATGCATTTTTGTGAAGCAGGCCAAAATTTCCTTGCTTGTAGAAATTATGATCTAGATTTGGAATTGATCATGAAATTTTAATCAAAATCACCAGACAAAAACCTACTCTACTTCTCTGCATAAAGTAATTCAAAACCTAGAACAATAATATCAAACATGCAATAAGAAATAGCACACATGCACACAATACTTTTTCTAGGGGAAAGCAATCTGCTAAAAACCCCTTGCCTGCCTTCAGTAATATGATGAATAGATATGTATTACAATTGCTTTGCTCAACTGAGCACAAACTGCAAGTGAATAACCTATCTCTCTATTCACTAAGAAGCTCTGACCCAGACTTAGTCAAATTTTCTCTCTACTTGATCCCCTATTTCCATGTGCAATTCCTTGAGAAATTAGGCCCCTACTATTTAGGAATTTCTCCAAAATGGATTGCACAATTCTAGGGGTTGATCATTTGACTGCATGGAACAATTGTATACACAAGATTAGTATAAAAATGATGTTACATTGCCTTAGAATCTTGACCAAGCTTGGGGAACTCAAATTGTCTACATGCACTAGCTATTTTGGGTTGATTGATCAGTTAGCTAGATGATCATTGAGTTTTACTGAAGTCTTACTGAAGTCTTACTGCACAACTGACCGTCCACTAGTTCCTCCAACAGTTATAACTAGTTTAACTGAAAAAAACCTGAGATAAATGACCTTGATTGCTACAAATTAGTAATCACACATGATTAACTGAAATCTAACTCCTCCAACTCGAATTTACCAAGTAAAATGGGTGACACAAGCAATGTCATGCAAGTTAACTGCATCCAAGTTTTCTACTTATGTGGAAAGTCAAATTTTCTCAATTTAATCAAGGAAAAATCAAAATGAGAATTTCTTACTACATTTTTTGACACTCTCTCTTAATAAGAAAAGGAGTATAAACCACCCCTATCATGCACTTCTGGAACTTGAACTTCCCTCTTGACAAGGCCTTTATCAAAATTTCAGCGTCTTGTTCCTCTGTCGGTGATATGGATCTCTTCAGCTACCAGAATTATCCAAGATCTTTTAATTTTGTGATGTTAGTAGAATTGGATAATAAAGTGTATGGAAAGCCACATGTGCATACTGTAAAGAATATGAAACATAACAACAACCATCAAATCAATGAACATGAACACATTGATAACAAAGTTCACCTAGTGTAGGTTATGTCTCCGGATTTGGTGTTAAGAGTGAGGGGGCCACTTCATTAAATGCTGCAAATGATGCTGATATAAATGGTATGTTATTTGACATTACAAGGATGAGTACCCTAAACCAGAGTGTCATTCTCTCCACGAGACATTCTTAGGAACTCTCACTGCATCATGTCTCACGAGACATTCTCTCTATAGGAACTCTCACTCAAATGGACATTCCTTCAACATGATAAGATAATAAAGTCTCACATGATGTGGCATACAAGTATCCCTTAACATAATATTAATCAGGGATCTCAACAACAAAAACATCAACTCAGCAAATAAAAAGAAAAACATAGCATAACTGCACCATTTATCTCCACTCTTGGGGATGGTTGAAATATGAAAAGCTCAATTGCTGAAACGAACACCACCTTTGAATTTGTGTCAAATGACTATAAATTTTTCCCCTTTATAACACCTCAAATTCTGGACCCTTGGGAATCTTGAAGATTCCCCCAAATATTCCTTCCTGAAGATGGCTAAAAATGACTATAAAGTCGACATCATGCAACTGCTGTAAAAAATCAACCTCCAAGGGAATATTTTAGATTCTATAAGATTCTATAAAGATTCCTTTTTGCTGGACACCTAAATTTTTGCTGCTTAGATGGAGATTCTAACTAAACAGTTGGATTCATGGCGAGAAAATGTGAAAAAATGACTATAAGCTTGTCAAGATGTGACACTAGCACTTCTAACCCTCTAAGGGAATCTTTTTAGCATCAAAGAATATTCATTGCAAAGCTTTCATCTCGAAAAGCATGCCAGCATGGTTTTTCCTTTGTGGATATGCTCATGGTTCCGTCTGGCCTTGGCTTGACGCTCCTCTAATATGTCGTCGGTCGAATGAATTTATGAAGGGCTTTAGTACATCTGTGAGGGCATAATTTACGAAGTCATGGTCATTTGGCCTAACAGTGGGTAAGTTAAATGTGGTGTGGGTGGTCGGGGGTTTCAACCCCACTGACCCCCAAATAGATGGCGCATTGGGATTTTGTTACAAGAATGTTTTTAATAGGCGCGATTTATTAGCATTTGGTGAATGTTGAGATTTATTTAATGTTTTGTTGTTACATTGAACCAAATATTTATGTGTTGTGCTGGCAGCATGTCGTATTTGGTTATATGGAGGCACCCGAGAGTTGGGCCAGTCAGACTGGCTGGGCGGGTTCAAGCCCCGCTGCCTCTGAAATGTTGACAAGTGGCATTCATTGGAGGTGGGGGCCAGGTCCACTGGCAGAGCACAAGCCCAACATACAATATATATGATATATATTTGAATACAACGTGGGGTTTGGCAGGGATGGCGATCCACCGACCCATTCTTAGTTTTTGTTATATTTTAATATATGAACCTCTGGTGGGGATGGAAACTTGCCACCCCTATTTTATATTTTTTGGTTTTTTATAAAAACTAATTATTTTTAACTTTGTCGAAAATAAGGGTTATTGGGAATTTTAACCATTCAACAAATTCTCCCATTCAGGTGGTCAGATTCCGTGCATCAAGTTTATGTTCATCATTGAAAACATGTTTGTAATAAAAATGATCTCTAGAATATTGAGATTGTTTATACCTCTCTCGAATGTCCCTGGTGTGATTCTGGAGATGAGAGCTTGACTTAGCTCTGCCTTTGCAATGTGCATTGTCATGGGAGGATGGTGATGTGTTCCCATCACTCTCTTTCCTCGATAATTTTAACAATGTCTCGAAAGCTTCTGACAAATTTGAGAACTCTCCTTTAGTCTATCCCAAACTTGCAAATTGAGGTCGTTGTACCACCTCTAATGGTTGAGTCATTCATTGGCCATTAACACTAAGTCCTCCTCCTTTGTACCCCATCTTGGTAAGGAGTCTCATGCTGGTTCTTGAAATGGGTACCTCCATGTTTCTAAGATAAATAGTGTCATGTGAAAAAGAAACTTAAGAATGATCAACACAATTTACCTCAGTTGTCGATTTTGAAACAGGTGACAATGGCTTCTCTAAGCCTTCATTGCACTCCAATTTTTCCAAGGTCTCTTCTGTGGCTCGTAACTAAAGCTGCAATCTATGATTTTCCTCTTTCTCTTCTTGTAGAAGTATCCTCAATTCATCATTCTTTGCTTCAAGTCTCTAATTGATCTCCTCATTTGAATGATGAGAATATGAAAAAGAAGATGAATGTACACTCGAGGGGGTAGATGGAGCATCGCCCTATGCTCTTTCTTTATCCCATTCCTCTCTTGCCATTTTATTTTCATAATCTTCATACATTATGTCCACCGTGCATGCCATCCTTAGGATGTCCTCGTATAGATCTCTATTGTTCTCCATTTCTCTTCTTGTTGCACGTTCAATAATTCACATTTACAATTCACATCAGTGAGAAGACCACTCTGGTAACAAACTTGATCTAGATCTCTTCAGCTACCAAAATTATCCAAGATCTTTTAATTTTGTTATGCTAGCATAATTGCATAATAAAGGGTATGGAAAGCCACATGAGCATACTGTAAAGAAGATGAAACGTAAAAATAACCATCAAATCAATGAACACAAACACTTTCATAAATGAGTTCACCTAGTGTCGGTTATGTCTCGGGGCCCTGGTGTCAAGAGTGGGGAGGCCGCTTCATTAAATGCTACAGATGATGATAATGTACATGGTATGTTCTTTATCATTACAAGGATGAATACCCTTAACCAGAGTGGCATGTATTTCCATGAGATGTTCTTAGGAACTCTCACTCATATTGATAAATTCCCTCAACAAGAGTGACATGTATCTCCATGACACATTCTCCCTACAGGAACTCTCACTCAAATGGACATTCCTTCAACATGACAAGCTAATAAAATCTCACATGATGTGGCATACAAGTATCCCTCAACATAATGTTAATCAGGGATCTCAAAAAAAAAAATTTAATAATAATCTCAGCAAATCAAAATAAAGGCATGACATAACTGCATCATTTACCTCCACTCTCGCGGATGGCTGAAAAATGCAAAGATCAATTGCTGAAACGGACACCACCGTTGAATTCATGGCGCGAAATCATGTCAAACAACTATAAATTCGCACCTTTATGGCACCTTCAAATTTTGGACCCTTGGGAATATTGAGGACTCCCCAAAGATTCCTTCCTAAATATGGTTGAAAACTCCACTGCTCAGATCAAGATTTTGAGCACACCACTGCTCTCCCTGTGAAATTTTGTGATCATGTAGTTTGGAGGGGGTGGCGACCCATCGACCCATTCTGGGTTTTTGTTATATTTTAATATATGAACCTCCGATAGGGGTGGCAACCTACCACCCCTATTTTATATTTATATTTTTTATTTTTATAAAGCAACCGATTATTTTTAACTTTGTCGAAAATAAGGGTTATTGGGCATTTTAACCATTCGACAAATTCGCCGATTCTGGTGGCCAGATTTTGTGTGGTGGGTTTCTGCCATTTTTTTGCCTCCTTAAGTGTGCCACTTGTATAAATTAAATCAAAATTTTTACCAACCATAACTTGACCATACAGACTTGGATTTGAGTGTTGTTCACACCGTTTGAATCAGGGCGACGAGCACTATAATCTGGTCCTAGTTTAACTTCAATCCAAGGACTTTTATTTTTGAGCTATTCTGAAGCCAATTCTAAATCTGAGTGTGTCTGGAGCCACCTGGATCGGTTGGAATGCACTGAAGAAACATTATTCACCTCTGCACATAATGGTGTAAATGGTGATACTAAATATTTATATGCTTGATCGATCGTGAAAAATAGGATTCTGAGAGAGATTGATGCAACTCTGATTATCATAGTAGATCACAGTTAGATCCATCATCTGACCATATTGTCCAACAAGTATCTTTATCATCCATATTGCCTCACATGCTCCTTGATTTGCAGCCATGTATTCTTATTTTTTTCCATCTGAGCACCACATATATTTACTTCTTTATGTACCAGGAAACAACTGCGTCCCAACATTGAAAATTCCACCTGATGTACTCTTTTTGTCTTATGGACTCCTCACATAATTTGCATCTGTGAAGCCATACAACTCCACTCCCTCTTTCCATCTGTACCATATTCCGAAATGGGTAGAGCCTTTGAGGTACTATAGGATATGATTAGATTCCCTCCAAAATAATTTGGTTGGCCTAACCATAGCTTGGCTCAGTTGGTTGACTGCATAGCACATGTTTGGTTGTGTGTTCACAAGACACAGTAGTGAACTTGCTGGCTGCCAATAAATGGTAGCATCCACTTCCTCTGAAGTGGCATCCTCCTTCCTCTAGTTGGTCACTGGAGGTGTCTCCATGGGTTTACAACTCTCCATGTAGAATCTCTGTAGTATCTCATTTGCATACTTGCCTTCAGACACAAATAGTTCCCCATCTTCTTGCCATACTTCCAACCCAATGAAGTAGTGCATAAGACCCATGCCCTTAATTTAAAACTCTCTTGTAAGGTCCTCCTTGCAAGATCCAATCAACTACTCATCACCAATTAAAATTAAATCATCAACTTATAATACAATAATAAGAAATTTACCTTCTACCAAGATGTGATAGAGGTTTGCATCTGCTTCACTTTTGGTGAAGACCAAACTGGTGAGATAACTATCGATCCTAGTGTACCAAGTAGGGGGTGCTTGTTTGAAACTGTATAACTCTCACTTGAGTTTTCACACATGAGACTCCTGATCAAATGTCTCAAAACCTTCTGGTTTCTCAATGTAAACCTCCTCCTCAATAACTCCATTGAGAAATGTTGTTTTTATATCCATCTAGTGGATCTTCCACCACATCTGTGCAATGAAAACAATAATTGATCTAATGGATGAGTACCTTGCTATAGGAGAAAATTTTCCTCATAGCCAATTCCCTCAACTTGTGAGTACCCCTTGGACACAAATATGGCCTTATAATTCTTTATGCTTCCTTCTGCTTCCTTCTTTACGTTAAAGATCCATCTCAAACCCACAACTGATTTATCTACTAGCCTTGGGACCACTTCCCAAACAATATTCTTTACAATGGATTCTTATTCTTCCACTATTACATCAACCCATATAGGTTTCTCTACTACATCCTCAAAAGAGGATGGCTCTGTCTCTACAATATCAATCATTAGAGCCATGTAGCTAGTGTACCGATTAGATGACCTTCTTTGCATGCACAAATTTGAAGGAGCACCCACATTCTCCCTCGCATATTTCACAAGTCTCTCAGCTTCCCTAGTTCTTTTTCTCCCTTATCTAGATGGTTTTAATTGAGTGGTTGTCTCCACTATCTTCTCCTCAATTTTTTGCTTCTCCACAACTTCCCAAGGCTCCTCCTGTGGAGCTAAAACTCCTCTTCTGGTTGATCTAAAGCTCCCTCTCAAGAGAGCACCACATCACTTTCTCCTCATCAAAATTTACGTCCCTTCACATAAATGTCATTATAAGGGATGACAAGTACACATGGTAGTTATGAGGAGTTTTTGTGTGACCCATAAATAACCCCAAATCTACTGCCTGTTCAAGTTTATTCCTTGATTATTTGGAGACATGGTAGTAAATAAAGGCCCCAAAAAACTTGAAGTGTGACACATATGGATTTCTCCCCAAGAAAGCCTCCTCTGATGTAATCATGAAAAAAATCCATTGAGGACTCTGGTTCTGCAAATAGAGTGTTGTGTTGCATGCCTATGCCTACAAGTGCAGTGGTAGGCATTGGTCATGCAACATCGTCCTCACTACTCCCACAATGGTAGGATTATTTCTCTCAGCCACCCCATTCTACTATGGGGTTGTGGGGTGCTGTCAACTCTCATTGAATGCCTTATTTTACACAATTTTTTTAAATTCATTCAACACATACTCACCTCCATTATCGCTCCTGAGAACCTTCACCTTCTTGTCAGTTTCTTTCTCAACTAGTTCCTTGAATTAAACGAACTTGGAGAATGTCTTACCTTTCTCAACTAGTTCCGCATAAAGAATATCCATCACTTCCTCGAGAATTCATCAATAAAAAAAAAAAAAAAATATTTGTACCTGGTAGCGGAGGCTGCCGAGAAAGGTCCATAGACATTAGAGTGGATCCTTTCTAGGATTGCATGTGCTTTGCTGTCCCAATCATGGAATATGGATTTTGTGTACTTCCCCAAGGTACATCCTTTGCATACATCCCGCTTCTCAAGTGCTCCTTTAGGGAGGCCAATGGTTATTTGATGCATAATATTCAAGGAACCATGATGCAAATGGCCAATTCTTTAGTGTCGAAGTTCACTGACATTGCAACCTTGCACATTCTTTGCCTTAGCGCTTAATGCAACATAGTCTTCCACATCAAGCTTATGCAGGTTCTTCACACAAACCCCGATCTACTTGACCTATCCTGTGGCAATGTGTCTTAGGAACACCTTTCTTTTGCTAAAGATCACATCATAACCACAGACTTCCAAAACTTCAACATAGATGATATTTTTCTTTAGGCCCGGAACAAACATGACATCCTTGATCTTGTGAGGGGACCCCGACTACCTCGAAAAGTTAACTATATCAACCCCAGTCACGCTATACCTTCTGCCATCCCCTATCTTGATGTACATGTACAAATATTTTTCTTCCAGGTCACTAGAAAACTCTCTACACCCTTTCATGTGGAACAATACACCTGAGTCCAAGTACCACACACTCCCCATCATTGTCTTGGCCATGCATGCGATAAGGGTAAAGTCAAGCTTCAACTGTGAAGCCAAGGCTTCATCTGCTACTCCTACTAAGGTTTTCTTGTTTTCATTTTTGTGTGGAGACTTCATGGCATAGTGCACGAATTCATGACAATAGAAGCATTTAATTTTGGAGAAATATTTCTTCTTTCCCCCTTGGCTGGATTATGGCTTGGATTGATATTTCTTCCCTTTTACCATCTTTCCCTTTCCAAGCAATGCAAAGTTTTCTTCATACCCGCCCTTGGAAGGAGTCCCATCTTTGGTATTCTGCCTTATTTCCTCATGTACCAAATCATACCATAAGCGTACCCAATTCAGTGGTTTCTCCCTCCATTCACCAAATCTTGGTAGCTATGCCAACTTTTGGGAAGGCCTAGAAGGGCTATGCTTACCAAGACATCTTATAGAACATTTACAACAATGACGCCAAGTTCATCAGGACATTGTGTGAACTTTCTCAGATACTGCAAAATACTATCATTCTTCTACATCTTGATATTTTGAAGTTAATCCTTGAGCGCTAGCTTCCTGTGGTCACTACTATTCTTGAACAATTTTGGCAGTGTTTTCCAGATTGTGAACAAATTTTATTTCCCATGGATATTTGAGACAATGTGATCTTGTGCTCCCTCCAATATTTTTCTCCTCACCTTGGCTACATCTTTCTTCCACTGAGTAAGGTTCTAGGCATTAGATTCCGATGGTTTTGCAATATTTGTCTTAATGTATTCTAGCAATCCATTGTCATCCAATACCGCCTTTATGTGATACTTACATGCAACAAAATTAGAGCTGCCTTCGAAGGAATACTCTAGCCTCAGTCCATTGAAGGCCATATTCTCAGCTCTAAAGAGATCCTACTGCACTGAACTCCAAATTCAAACCTCCTGAGAAATTTTTTGAAATTCCTGCTCTAATGTGAATCCTGCTCTGATATCATGTAGAAATTATGATGTATCTTTGTAACTACTCATGAAGTTTTAATCAAAATCACAAGACACAAACCTACTCTACTTCTTTGTGGAAAGTAATTCAAAATCTAGAACAATAATCGTAGACATGCAATAATAAATAAAACAGATGCACACAATAATTTTTTTCTTGGGGAAGGAAATCTGCTAAAAACCCCTTGCATGCTTTCATTAATATGGTTAATATAGATGTATTACAATTGCTTTTCTAAATTGGGCATAACCTGCAAGTGAATAACCTATCTCTCTATTCACTGAGAAGCTTTGACCCAAACTTAGTAAAATTTTTCCTTCGCTTGATCCCCTATTTCCTTGCGCAATTCCTTGAGAAATCATGCCCCTATTATTTAGAAATTTCTCCAAAATGGATTGTGCAATTCCCTGGCTTGATCATATGACTGCATTCAACACCTGTACACTCAAGACTAGTCTACAATTGATGTTACACTACCCTGGAATCTCCACCAATCCTGAGGAATTCAAATTCTCTACATGCACTAGCTATTTTGGGTTGATTGATTAGTTAATTGGATGATCACTGAGTTTGACTAAAGTCCCATTACACAATTGAAAACCTCAACTAGTTCCTCCAATAGTTATAACTAGTTTAACTGAAAACAACTTGAGATAACTAACTGACCTTGATTGCTACAAATTAGCAATCACACATGCTTAACAAAAATCTAACTCCTCCAACTCAAATTTATTTATTAAATTGGGTGACACAAGCCATATCACACAAGTTAATTGCATCGAAGTTGTCTGTTGATGTGGAAATTCGAGTTTGTCAATTTAATCAAGGAAAAATCAAATTGAGAATTTCTTGTTGCATTTTTCAGTTTCTTCACTAAAATGTAGGTCTAGCCTTCATTCCTTGGCCAATTTGATTGATTCAAATTATACAATATTTAATGAGTATTCATGCACAACAAAAATTTAATGAGGACGAGTTATTGCCCAACCAAATTTAATGAGGATGTACTTCATGCAACGTGAGAATGAATGTTCCCCATACATTTGAAAGGTCTCTTATGTCATCTACAAATCGGAAGAGACTTCTAATTTGTAAATCATAACACATTGGTGATGTTGTCACCCTAGAGTCAGTTCTTGGCTGAAAGGTAACCAATGCCTAGGACATCTACAAAATTTCTTGGAAACTTTTAAAAGATTGTTAAAAACTTGTTAAAATATGCCGAGAGATGATATATTCCATTGTGTAACATAACTTATTCTTGGAGATGAATATTTATGCCCATATTGGCCTTATATTAGTAGTTACAAACTTTAATTATTCTGCTCGAAAGAAGAACTAGAAGGAGACAAGAGTTTATAATTTGGGCCTTTAAAAGAATCCAAATTAAAATCTCTCAGGTTAGAGTATGAATGATTTAGATTAAGAATGTAATTGCAAAAGAAGTGGAGAGCCTATTAAGATTTCTTTGAACAAAACTTACAGGTATTCTCTGTAACTGTTAAATATACATAAAATAAATCTGTAAATTGCTCAAATAAATCTGCTACGCTCATACATGTGCTTCATAGAAGAAAAATGAATACGGAATACACAAAAGAGAAACAACACATACGACAATATACTAGCATATACTAGAATCAACTTGGTGACCTTTATTATTCTCTCCACGGAAGCCAAAATGATTACACAAGTGCTCAAAATTCCAAAACTCGAAATCATTTCCCAGTGGTTCTCATGTATTTTAAATATTACATCAAAATGAGTTAAAAAGGTAACTGTCAAAGCTTCTATAACTACTTATCTATTCATAAATTTACAAAACTTAGCCAAATTTCACAAAAAAAATTCAGGGCTCCAACAACCCCCCAACAAAAAAATATTGCTCATCCTCGAGCCACTTAGTCCTGTTTCTGTCCCCATGGATCTAAAAACCTTTGATCTCATGAAGTTTTTATTCAAGCGTCTAGTACAACAATTGTAGGGGCGGTCAGGGAGCCTAGTTATTGTGGAGCTTTAAAAAATCATAGGAGGGGATTGCCACGTCCCCCCTCTCCACAACGACTTGCTCAGAAAAACAATCCTAGCCATCAATGTTACTCTGGGGCCAAGTTTTATGTTTTTCCCTAACCCTTCCCCCCTTCTTGCTGACCCAACTACTCCTTCCTCTAGCGAACGATGGCCAGATTTCAATCTTCTAGCCTTCTCCACAATACTGTGAGGCTTGTTGTGATGGGGAAGTTCATCTTTTTTCATGTAATTGATGAGCCCCAAAAATGGGTAACTTTAAGGGCTCATTTTGCCTATTATTCTTGATTAATCCACCATTCTTCATAGTTTTATGCATGCTTTTCAATATATTTATGTTAATTGAATGAATGAGAATAGTCACTTGACCACAAACTCTAATACGTGCTTATTGCAGATTTTTGGACATCTTTTGGACCAAGGTCAAGCATTTATGAGCAATTTGATAGCCAAATATGAAGGAACAAGGCTGAGGATTTGTAGGAAGGGTGTCTCTTGCACTAGATGACCCCTTCCTTGAGTTCTCCACCATTAGCTCAGAGTTCAATAGCCCACCAAAGATGATTTCAAGGGGCAGCCAAGCAGGTTTTATGAAGTGGTTGATTAACTGCAGTTTAGAGCAGCCAAGATCCTAAAGTTAAGGAGGACTGTTGGGAGTCCTCATGGTGCATAAGTAGGAAGGCTTCAAGCCTTGGTAGTTTCGCTATTGAACAATTTTTTTTCGCACTTTGGTGCAGCTCTGCATTTCAGCTCATTTTCGAGCTCTTGCTGTAAATCATTTTGTGACATGATTATTTCTTGAGTAATGGAGATGAATTTCACTTTGCACCATCTCTGAGTTTTCTTAGGAGGCTGTAGCTCTTGGGGTTGGGCCCAACCCAAGTTCCAGTACCTCCTTTGTGTACTTTTATGTGTTTTCCTTGCATTCATATAATAATTTATGTTATTTAGGTTAAGACCTTGCTTTGTTACTTAGGTTGTTTTTGATGATTAAAATAGCTTTTCATGCTTCAGGTTGATTTGACAGTTTTGTAACAGGAAAGATCTACAAAAATGCCATCAAGCAATCCGCGATCTCATCTCTCCCACCTTGGGACTATGAGCTGAGACCAAGGCATATTTGCTGCCACAAAAACACTATTTTTGCCTTTCGACACAATTGATAGTGTTAGATTTTTAGTTGGAAAAGTTGCTACCAGTTGTACTTGCATGTTTAGATATGTTCTTGCTTAGTTTCCATAGTTATCTTGCATGATCTCCTATCTATAAACTACGGTTCATCATGTTTCTGGTTTTTAGGTCAGATTAGGTCAAAATAGATAGATCTTTGGTTTTTCTAGCCTTTGTTCGATCAGTTTTGGAAAATAGTGTGCAAAGCACCCGTGATACATCCCTGCCTATCCTTCCTCCATCATACAACCTGCTCCAACGCCTAATCCAAGATTCCTTCCCTTCATTTGCCACACTTTTCTAATTTGCCCTAATTTCTACATTCTTGTGCAACATTGCTCCCTCCATCCTTGAACAAATCGAACCACCTTCATCACTCCTTATCTTCATTCACTAGGCCCTAGACCCATTCACATCCTCATCCATCCTCCATTTCCACTTTCCCATAGTTTTTCCACCATCAACCCTCTACAATCCTCTTTCGGCTCTTCTTGTAGAACATCCTGTAGAACCCCTGCAGACTTCTTGTAGAAGTTCACGTGAACAGTTCTTCTAGATCTGATCGCTGTGAAACTCTTTGGAAGAGTGCTAGGGACCCCTTAAGCCCTCTTCTCACCTTCCCAACCTCCCGCAAGCACCCACTCCATTTCCTTTCGCTAATCAACCTTTGCACAGTCAAAAATCGTTAAAGCACATGCATAATAATTCTGCAAAATTACTCAAAAATACAAAAAGATGTTTTTTACATATTTTCCTTCAGAAGTAGCTTAGTCACATGCATTTTACCTTTCCAAGAGTCAATGGCATCCATTTCCGCAGCTTTCATCTCTTTTCTTGCACTAGTAGGGTTAGTTGGTAAAACTAGGGTTTGCTAGAGTTTGCACTTCCTTTCAACTTTCAGCTTCTCTCTGCAAGTAGACTAGCCTCTTTTGAGTTAGTTTTCATCCATCATAGTTAAAAGCTTCTTCTAAGAGCTCATAGAAGTTGGCTTAAGCTCCTAGCGAACTTGTGCCAGCTGATCAAGTGATAGCCTGCGGCAAGAGCTAGTACTTGTGCATATAACACCATCGCTTCCAAGTTTGTTATGAACAATCGGGTTGATAAAAGTAAAGAAGGGAGTCCTTGGAGTCAAAATTATTTTTGCAATACTGGAGCCCACCATATTTTTGGCACCATTGCCGGGGAAGCGTTAGAGTATTTGTGATTACTGCTTTTCTTCTATTTTCTACTGCAACCTTCTGCTAAGTAGTTGATTTCAACAAGAGCAGAGTAGTTGTTTCATTTCCATTCTGCAGTTTCATTTCCGCAAAAGTAGATTAGACATTTCCTACTTTCCTAGACTAGCATTTCAATTCTGCAAGCATAGATTAGCATTTCAATTCCGCAATTTCAATTTTGCAAGCGTAGACTAGCATTTCAATTCCGCAATTTCAATTCTGCAAGCGTAGATTAGCATTTCAATTCTACATTTTCAATCCTGCAAGCGCAACTTCGCATTTCATTTCTGTAATTTCAAGTCTACAACATAGGTTAGTCATTTCCTTCTTTCATTTCAATTTTGCAATTTTCATTCCAGCAAGGTTTATTTTAGTTAGTTGCAATTTGTTGTTCAATCAATTTCAGTTTTGTAGGTACAAGCAGAGAAAAACACAAAAATCAACCAAAAATATTTCATTTCATGCCTCGTAGGAATAGAGACAATTTAGGAAAATTCTTACCCAACACCCCCACCACATCACTGCGTCACCCTTCTCTCTTCTTCGGTGGCAGTGAACCTCCAGAGATATACAAAGATCCTCTAACAGAAGAAGAGCAAGAAAACATTCCTCCTAAGACCATGGCTGAACATAGAAACTGTATAGGAGATGAGGAGAGAATAGAAGGTGCCTTTCCCATCCGAGAGACCAATGGGGACACAAAAATTAAAAACATAAGTCCCTCAGCCTTACCTCAATTCCATGGATTGACCACTGAAGACCCTGATACCTTCTTGTTTGAGTTTGTTGTCCTTTGTCGAACTTATGACTATGCAAAAGATGAGCAAAAGTTGAAACTCTTTCCCTCTACTCTCAAGGATGTAGCACTACACTGGTTCATTGGGTTACCTATAAAAAATATCACAACTTGGGCTCAGATGCAGCAAGCCTTTAACAACAAATACCAGGATTACTGTAGGTCAAAGGAAATAAAGGGAGAAATCTTTCGGATGACCATGGGAAGTGATGAATCTTTAGAAGACTATGAAGAAAGGTTCCAACTCAATTATAAAAGGGCCAGGTGCACACTTGACCCTGAATCTATGAAGTTGGTTATGCTCCGAGGAGTCCCTGAAGACCTTCTAGATACCCTCCATTTTCTGGCTGGGGGAGACATCTACCAACTACCTTATGATGACATAAAGACTATGTTTAGAAACCATTCTAGGGCAGCCCGGAAGAGAGGTAGGGGGAGTCAACTTTGAGCTCGTGCCACCTTCTCTAAACATGAGTTTGCAAATTACATGGAAGACCTTAAAAGTGACGTGAGACAGACCATTTGCATGCAAATGGACACCTTCCAGATCCAATAGAAGAAAGAGGAAGTTGAGAGGCTTTGGCCATCTTTTGTCCCAGATGTACAAGGAAGCATCCTTGGAATGAGTGTCCATTGCACTCAGTAGAGATATGTTTCATTTGTGAGGTAGACCACCCTACAAACCAGTGCCCAACCTTACCCGGACTTAAAGCTATGTACCAAGGGGCTGAAGGAGCCACTAAACCACTCTACTTCCTAAACCAAAGGAGGCCACATGGATCTAGACCTTACCAGTAGGGGATGCAAGGGACATCCCATACTTAGTACAACCCCAACCAATCCACTCACATACCTTCTTGGGGTCCCCCTGCTCATCCTTCTTGGTTTGCACCCCCTCCTTGGTCATATCCATCTCAATACCATACTCAACCTATTGCTCATTCGTTTCATTCTCATGTTCAATCACAATCTCAGTGGAATGCACCTCAACAGGAGTGGAGGCCCCAGTACAACTCTCCTCCCACTATTTTGCCTCCACCACTTGCTCAACCACAACCATTACCTTCTGCTCCTCCAAGGCAACCCAAGATGCCTGCTCAACCGAATCTGAACCCCAATAACAGACAGGCCCAGCAGGTATATACTGGAGAGACAACATGCCCTACCTATGTTGTGGAGATTCAGGAGATCAACCTACGATCTGGGAAGGTCCTCCTAGATAGCCAACCTCCTCCTAAGGAGGATGAAGAAGAGAAACAGGAAAGTGAACCCAAAGCCATTCCACCCTTTCCTGAGAGACTAACTGGAACCACACAACTGAACCCAAAAGAGACTGAACTTTTGGGAGAACTTAAACAATTATGTGTAAAAATACCACTTCTCTAGGTCATAAAAGATGTACCAATCTACAACAAATTGATCAGAGAGAAGTGTTTTAGGCACCCAGGCAGGCACAAGAGAGATGCCCCAGCTATCAATGTCATAGGACAATTGTTCGACCTAATGTTGGGACAAGTAATCTGTCCAAAATATTTGGACCCTGGGAGTCCTGTAGTCGATGTCCACATTAGTGGCACCATAATCCCCCCACACCCTGATTGATATAGGGGCTGCCATTAATGTGATGACCAAGGACGCTATGCTCAAACTCAACCTTCAGAGTTCCATAAGAAATACCTCGATAGTAGCGGAGTTAGCAGATCGCTCCATCGTGACCCCCGAAGGGATTGTGGAAGATGTCATGGTCTCCGTTGATTCTTGGGAGTACCCTGCAGACTTCTTGGTTCTTCAGCCAAAGGAAAAACTCACTGGATACCCTCTCATTTTGGGAAGGCCTTGGTTAGCTACTGTAGATGCTTACATCAGTTGTCGAGCTGGGAGCATGACCATTAAGAATGTGCCAATGTCCAAATAGCTAGTCCTGTATCCTCCTGCCCAACCTCTGCTAAAACATGACTTACCTCTCTGGTTGGAGGAGGAATATAAGGATGAAGTCTACTCTGCACCATTGTGCACAGTGGAAGCCACCAGGGGAGGTCCTCAAATCGAGGATGACCTTATTGAGAATTTGATTCAAAATCCACACAGTGTGCTGCCATTAGAAGAGTTGGTAGAAGACACCCAAGCCAGTGCTTTAGTGGGTCTCTGTGTGGCTGATATGACCTCTCCCCAAGTTAAGAATGTGGAATTTGGCCCTAAAAGAACCTTGAAGATCAACTTGTCCCTATCCCCCTCTCAGGAGAAGGAGCTGTGTAGCTTATTGAACCACCATTTGGATGCTTTTGCTTGGAGCTATAAGGAAATGAAAGGAGTCCACCCTTCAGTTTGTACCCATCACATTTACATTAAAGAGGATTGTAAACCAGTCAGGCAGACTCAAAGGAGAATGAATCCAGCCCTTAAGGACATTGTCAAAGAAGAACTGCAAAAGTTGTTGGATGCAGGATTCATCTACCCCATCTCTGACAGCGAGTGGGTTTCTCCTCTGGTGCTTGTGCCCAAGAAAAATGGGTAGTGGAGAACCTGTGTAGATTATCGAGAACTTAACAAAGGTACCAAGAAGGATCATTTCCTTTTTCCTTTCCTAGATCAAGTGTTAGATGGCCTGGCAGGGAAGAAGTTCTTTTCCTTCCTAGATGGTTTAGTGGGTATAATAAGATCCAAATCAACCCGGAAGACCAAGATAAGGCCACTTTCACTTGTCCATGGGGTACCTTTGCCTACCGGTTCCTTCCCTTTGGGTTATGCAATGCTCCTGCCACTTTCCAGATAGTAGTACTGAGCATATTTGCTGAGCTGGTTGATGATTCGGTAGAAATCTATATGGATGACTTTACTCCTTATGGGTCCAACTTCCAAGAAGCATTGACTAACCTGGGAAAAGTTTTAACCAAGTGTATTGAAATGAACCTGTCCCTCAGTCTTGAAAAATTTGAATTCCTGATGATTGAAGGGATCGTTCTAGGTCATACAATTTCTCAGCGAGGATTATAGGTGGATCCCAACAAGATTGCTATCATCCAAAGGGTCCCACCTCCTCAAAAGGAAAGAGATGTTCGGAGTTTTTTAGGCTTAGCAGGATATTATAGAAGATTCATTAAATATTTTAGTAAGCTAGCCTCTCCATTGTTTGGTCTTTTTGGGAAGGATGTTGAGTTTATATGGACTGACAACTATCAAGAGGCTCTGGATGCGTTAAAAGGTAAGCTGGTAACTGCCCCAATCTTGAGAGGTCCAAACTGGGCCCTACCTTTCTACATTCACACAGATGCCTCGAACAAAGCCATAGGAGTAGCCTTAGGATAGGTTGAAGAGAAGCTACCATATGCCATATATTTGGTTAGTAAAAACCTATCCAAGGCAGAGTTAAACTATACTGTAACCAAGAAAGAGCTCCTAGCTATAGTCCTTTCCCTAAACAAGTTCAGACACTACATCACTGGTTATCAAACATTCGTACAGACTGATCATGCTACAATTAGGTATTTGATGAATAAACCTGATGTAAATGCTCATATCATCAGATGGTTACTTTTATTGCAGCAATTTGATTTGTCCACTGTTGATAAGCTAGGTAAGGAAAACGTTGTCACTGATTTTTTGTTTAGGCTAGATTTGCCTGCAGGTGAAAAAGGGATGGTGGATGATCAAATGCCTGATGAACACATGTTTTCTATTTCAGTACTCTCTCCATGGTTTGCTAATATAGAAAATTACTTGGTTTCAGCACAGTTCCCGCCACACCTATCCTCAAAAGAGAAGAGCAAGATCATGAGGAAAAGCGCCCCATTAACTTGGATCGGGGGCAACATGTTTAAACTTGGCCTGAATAAAATTTTGAGGCGTTGTGTAAGGGAGGAGGAAGTCTTTGACATCCTCCTAACCTGTCATGATGGGCCCTGTGGAGGCCACTTTGCAGCAAAAAGAACCACCTTCAAAATCCTACAAGCAGGCTACTATTGGCCCACTCTTCACCAAGATGTCAGGAGATACATCAGCTAATGTGACCGATGTCAAAGGATGGGGAAACCGACTCCAAAGGATGAAATTCCCCTCCAACCTCAAGTGGATTTCAAGCCATTTGAGAAATGGGGCGTGGAATTTGTGGGTCCTATCAACCCTCCTTCAAAACAAAAGTTTTACATCATTGTGTGCATGGACTACCTAACAAAGTGGGCAAAAACAAAGGCAATCAAGGCAACAACAGAAGAAAAAGTGGCTGAGTTTTTGAGGGAAAATATCTTCTACATGTTTGCCTACCCAAGAGAATTAGCCACAGATCAAGGAAGTCAGTTTACCTCTAACCTGATTGAAGACTTGCTCGCTCATCACAAGATTAAGCACAGAACTTCCACCCCTTATCATCCGCAAGCCAATGGACAGGTGGAAGTCACTAATAAAGCTTTGGAAGAGATTTTGACTAAAGTGGTGAGAAACAGTAGAAAAGATTGGGTAGATCACTTGGTTGAAGCCACCTGGGCCTACAACACTACTTGGAAAACTACAATAGGTTTCACACCTTATGAGTTGGTCTATGGGAAGAAGGCTTTGTTGTCCATAGAATTTGAATATAATACATTGAGGTTGGTAGCTCAGCTGGACCTAGATCTCAGCCATGCACAACACAAAAGATTATTTCAGTTGAATGGACTAGATGAACAAAGAATGCAGGCCCTTCTCCACTTAGAGGTGGTCCAACAAAGAAAGATATGGCATGACCGACACCTTAAAGTAAAGCAATTTCATCCAGGAGATTAGGCACTGTTATATGATTCAAGATACAAGGATTTCAAAGGAAAGATGAGGACAAGATGGCTGGGACCATATATAGTGGAGAAATGCAACGACAATGGTTCAGTCCTTATCAGGACCATTGATGAAGAAGCCATCCCCATGCTTGTCAATGGGCATCGATTGAAAATCTACAGGAAGCCCCTTTCTAAGGAGGAGTTCATTGAAACTCTGGATAAATAAGTGTTGGTAGTGGAGTAGGCCCCTGTCTCCACTCCACCCACACCTTGAACAAAAAAAAAAAAAAAGAATAAAAGATCCTTAGGTGAAAACCTGGGAGGCGCCCAAGGCAGATAGTGAGGGCAAAAACCTCCTGGAGGTGCCCCAGCTGTCTCAGACTATAAAAAAAAAAACGAGAGAAAAAAGAAAAAAAGAAACAAAAAAATAAACCTAATTTCTATTGAATTAATTGCAGGTTGTAGGAAGGACATTGTAGGTTAGGAGGATTGCACAAGACAAAGAAAGAGGTCAACACCAGGCTGCAACAATCCCTCACAATCCATTCCTCCATGACCGCTACCCTTTCCTAAGATTTGGTCTCATTCGGGCTAAGATTTCACCTTCTACAGGAAGTTCTGTGTCTTCTACAGGAAGATCCTGCAGAACCTACAGACAAAGCCAAAATTGATTTCAGAAGAGGACCCGAAGGATGGAAATCTGCCTATGAGGCCTGTAAACCTCCCTGTTTCCATCCATCACCATATGTCACCCTTTTTCCATCTCTATACACCTCCATTGCACTCATTCTTTTTTTATGTTCCTGCACAGTCACACACAGAAATCCTATTTTCTTCATACTACTAGCAAATTTTTTTTAATGACAAATCAAGCAGCAATTTTTCACTCACCATACATGTTACCCTCCATCTAGACTCTTCATCAGCTGACACCCTCATCAGCAGTATAGCCTTGCTCATTCTAGCTTTCGTTCCAGGAGGAGAAGCAGCTACAGTACATCCTACATGATTCCTGTAGCAGCTGATCCCTCTGAAAGACATACTCCAGAGACAGGGACAACAAAGTATGGCATAAGAAACATGCATGGAGCTCTACTTGAACATATGAACATCAGCAATAGCTGAGGCCAAGCATGTAGTGTGCATGCAGCAATACCAAATGAAGGAATGGGTTCCAAAATCCGAAATCTGCATAACACGGCCGCAACCACGCAGGTAAGTGCTCAAACTCGTTCTTTAATTGCATAAATCATATTTTAAAGCTGCATGACTAGGGGAATGGTTCAGATTGAGTGGAATTGGTGGCCAGTCAACTGGCCACCCTCGGCTAGTTAGACATCCTCGTGGGATCCAAACGAGCCCCATTACATTCAAAACTGTCGATTAGATATGCAACTAGCACATGTGGAATGTCCATTCAGGAATAAATCGTTGGAACTAGTAGTGGTGGTGGCGGATAATGGCAGAAAGGAGGTGATGGCAGTTAGAAACATGTAGAAACATTATGGCTGTGATGTCGGATCAATGGTCTAGTCCGACCACCTCATCCTGTCACCACAAATCATGCAGCAGTTAAAAGATGCTCAACTGAAACAAGCACCACCCTCTGTTCATTCTGCACTCACGATGTTCTCGACTGGAGTACGCATCCACCACTTCCAAAACAGTTAACCCATCATCCTCGACCAGTTTTTTTTACCTGTTTTCAAAAATCTCCTGCCTATCGGGCTCTACTGGAAGCACAGTTCTATTCTACAGGAGCCGAGAGACTTCTACAAGAAGGGTAGAGAACAGCTCCGCGGAGAGGAAACCCAGAATTTTCGTCGAATTTCAAGCTCCAAATGAGGTAGGCTCAGGAAAACTCCTCTGTATATGATTTTTTTGTGCAAGGTGGTGAATTGAACACGACATTAGATTGAGAAAGGAGAGTAAACGTTTGCCCGCGCATTGAAAAAAAAAAGTGAAAGTCTACCTGCATATTTCACTGAGTTTACCTAGTTTTTTCTCTGCATTCCAAAATCTCCTCATCACTTTTAAATTCTCCTGTAAGGAAGATACATGCAGCAGTAGAGGCCAGCCTGTGTGTGTGGGAAAAAACCCGAATTTACATATCTATCTATGTGCTGAGGAAAGAACCTGTGTCCTTATGCTCTGTTCTGTAGAAACAAAATTCTTCTTTTCATAAATAGATAATCAAATTCTGGGTGACAACAATATTAAAACAAGAGAATTATTGCTATTTGATATTGTAAGGAACACATGAGAAATTCCTTCTTGGGTTCAGAAGAAACCAAATTCAGCTATCCTCTGTTTCAATGATTGACTGTTTGTTTGCTTGAGCATTTTATTTTCTGGTTAAAACATAAAAAGAGCACTCAACACCATGCCAGGAGGCTTCATAAGGAAAGAACCCTCAGACTCTAGCAAGTTTCATGAGCACCCTGAGGTGGTGGACCTTTTCACCCAACTAAATTGGATATCCTTCTTTGACAAAATTCATGGTTATGATGAGGAGATAATTGAAGAGTTTTTAATGTCCCTGAGACCACATTCGAAGACACATGCCACAGTTATTTTTAGGGGTTTGAACCTAGAAATTACCCCTGAGCTCATCAGTAGAATTACTGGTCTACCATTGGGGCTCCCTTGGAGCAAAGAGGAGATATCATTGGGCTAAGTTGCTAAGAAAACATTTTTTTTTGCTCAAGGAGCATCCTGCAGAAGACAAAATTGGGGTTAGAAGAACTAGGTTGCCTCCTCTCTAGAGTGAAGTTAGTTATCAAAATATGAAGTATATTACATGTGAAGGGAGGTTTAGCATCATCTATGGATATCATTTCAGGTTGTTACATGAATTAAGGCATGGGATTGACTAGCCTCCAACCAAGAAACTGAGCATCCCATATTTCCTTCTTCAGTCCTTAATTTAATGTGGTACAAAGCTAAATGGAGGGATCCCAGATCAGTTGGCCCATCATGGGCTCATCAAACTGTTGGTGGAGGATGCTTTACACACCTATACTGTCCCCATATCTTGGGAAACCTTCAGAAATATGTCCAGGGATGATAACATTAGAACTTTGGCTGAGAACATCACCCCATCCAACAGTGAGGAGAGGGAGAAAACTAAATAAAATGAAAAGAACAATGATGAGGGAGCATAGGACATTCAAGCAGAGGGAAAAACAGAGGAAGAACAGAAAGAAAAAGAAGAATCTGGCAAGACTGTTGAGCCTAAAATAGAGGAAGAAACAACAACAAAAACAACAAGGGAAAAGAGGACACAGATTAGAAGGGAAAAGGCTGAGAAAGCCCAAATGAAAGCTGCCACAGCCAAAATAGGCACCCAAAAAGAAAAGGGAAAGACACACCCTGAGATATTAGTCATACAGATAGAAATAGTGGACACAGAGGTTTCTATAGGAAGTGAAGGAAAATAACAATAGCAAGAGGAATCCCCTGAAAAGTTGGCACAGGAAGCAGCAGTTGTGCTTGCTGCGTTAGACACTCCTACCAAACCAAAGGGAACAAGAAAGAGGCAAATCTCCATGTACTTTAAAGCTAGGAGAAGCAAAATGATCAAAATGTGAAAACCCCAGCCACAATCAAAGGAACCAATTGTCATTGAGGACACAACCGCTAAACCGAAAGAAGAGTCTTCTTCAAATATATCTATCACCTATGAAAGAGGAAGTCCAAAAACCTCCACCTAGAGAGAGAGAATTAGGATGATGGACTCAAAGGCAGCTCTACAAGAAACTCTAGCTAAGTTAAAAGAGACTGAGAAATTGGAGGAGAAGGCAGCCAAACAATCACAGGGGGAAGAAAAGACCAAGGAGATACTGGAACCAAGCCCTCGGCCTAGCTTGGGCTCATATTACAACCTGTTAGAAGGTGGAAGATCATCCCACAGAAGTTTGCTATACCATTTTTCTTTGCATTGGAACAAGAATGGGTTAGGACTCACACTTGGATGAGAATTGCTAAATCCAAGGGTGTTGTAGACATAGGCCACCTGGAAGAAAATCTTAAAGAATCAAGAAAAGATTTGGCCATGGTGAGGCACATGGAAAGCAGTCAAAAAGCCAAATTACAGGAGGAGAATGAGCTGCTGAAAAAGTAGTTACAGCTACAGGAAGATCATAAGGAAGATAGGTTATCCATTTTGGGAGAACAGTAGCAACGAGAAGGACCTCCAGCAGACAAGGCAACAACTGAGGAACAACAGAGAGAGGAAAAGCTACAAGTTGATGTTGAGATGCTAACAAAACTGCTACAGGAAAAAGAGTCTCAGGCAGCAGAAGAAATACAGGGTTTAAAGCAACAGTTGCAAGAGAAAGAGGCCCAAATGGCCTGCATGGCCAGCTAGGCAGTAGAAGCCTTACAATGTAGGCAACCTGCTAAGTCATATGCATTATATCTTAAATATCAATTGTTGCAATTTCAAATTAACACACTGGCCCAAAGGGGCACCATTCCATTCTAGAATTACAATTAGTTCATGTATTTGTGTGACAGTAGCTCAGCTGAAGATAAGGCAAAGTTAGAAGAATTCTATTTACACAAATTGGCACTTCCAAACATGAATCTATGGGATCCCAATGCTGCATTGGGAGATGTGCAACTCATGGCCATGTCTTCTTGGTTAAACCATGAGGAAAAGAGGGTAGCAGAAATTCAGAAAGTTATGGACAGGGAGCTAAGTGAGCCACTCATGATCAGAGCAGAACCAGAAGATCCCTCAGCTTTAATATATGCCCATCAACACCTTGCCAACAATCCCCAGGTTCTCCGAGACTACGTTGAGAGGCAAGCTCAGGCCATTGCTCACTTTGAAGACATGGAAAGGCTGCTTGGTGGTAACTGCATTCATGCTTGCACAAGGAGATGAAACACATTGTCCCACAGTCTAAAAATAAGAGAGTACCACTCCCCAGCAAGGATGAGGGAGGCTTTGGCAAGAATACCACTTGATAAACAGTCAATGCAAAATCTGCAGGCCAATCGGATTGGCCTAAAGTTTAGTCCTCCATTGCTTTTAGGACTACTGGAAGGGGTCAAAGAAGAAGAAGAACATAGGCAATGGGAGGAAGTAGAGAGAAAAGCAGGGTTTCATGACCAAGAAGAGGACATCACCTCAGAAGCCTGGGATGTCAGAGAGGAAGTCAAAGAAATAAAAAATGATGAGCTAGATTAGTTGCTTAGAGGATGAGCAACACATTCAACAGGGGGGTGATGATGAGCCCCAAAAATGGGTAACTTTTTGGGCTCATTTTTCCTATTATTCTCTATTAATCCACCATTATTCATAGTTTTATGCATGCTTTTGAATATATTTATGTTAATTGAATGAATGAGAATAGTCACTTGACCACAAAGTCTAATACATGCTCATTGCATATTTTTGGACATCTTTTGGACCAAGGTCAAGCATTTATGAGCAAGTTGACAACCAAATACGAAGGAACAAGGCTAAGGATTTGTAGGAAGGGTGTCTCCTGAACTAAATGATCCCTTCCTCGAGTTCTCCACCATCAGCTCGGAGTTCAACAACCCACCAAAGATGATTTCAAGGGGCAGCCGAGCAGGTTTTGTGAAGTGGCTGATTAACTGCAGTTTTGAGCAGCCAAGCTCCTAAAGTTAAGGAGGACTGTTGGGAGTCCTCTTGGTGCATAAGTAGGAAGGCTTCAACCCTTGGTAGTTTAGCTATTGAACAATTGTTTTTTGCACTTTGGTGCAGCTCTGCATTTTAGCTCATTTTCGAACTCTTGTTGTAAACAGTTTTCTGACATGATTATTTCTTGAGTAATGGAGATGAATTTCACTTTGCACCAGCTCTGAGTTTTCTTAGGAGGCTGTAGCTCTTGGGGTTGGGCCCAGCCCAAGTTCCAGTACCTCCTTTGTGTACTTTTATGTGTTTTCCTTGCATTCATAGAATAATTTCTATTATTTAGGTTAAGACCTTGCTTTGTTACTTAGGTTGTTTTTTATGATTAAAATAGCTTTTCATGCTTCAAGTTGATTTGACAGTTTGGTAACAAAAGAGATCTATAAAAAGGCCATCAAGCAATCCTCGATCTCATCTCTCCCTCCTTGGGACTATGAGCTGAGACCAAAGCATACTTGCTGCCACAAAAACACTTTTTTTTTCCTTTCAATGCAATTGCTAGTGTTAGATTTTTAATTGGAAAATTTGCTACTAGCTGTACTTGCATGTTTAAATCTGTTCTTGCTTAGTTTCCATAGTTATCTTGCATGATCTCCTGTCTATAAACTTATGTTCATCATGTTTCTAGTTTTTAGGTTAGATTAGGTCAAAATAGATAGATCTCTGGTTTTTCTAGTCTTTGTTCAATCAGTTTTGGAAAATAGTGTGTAGAGAACCCGTGATACATCCCTGCCTATCCCTCCTCCATCATACAACCTACTCCAACGCCTAATCCAAGATCCCTTCCCTTCATTTGCCACACTTTTCCAATTTGCCCTAATTTCTACATTCTTGTGCAGCATTGCTCCCTCCATCCTTGAACAAATCCAACCACCTTCATCACTCCTTAGCTTCATTTACTAGGTCCTAGAACCCTTCACATCCTCATCCATCCTCCATTTCCACTTTCCCATTGTTTTTCCACCATCAACCCTCTACAATCCTCTTTCGGCTCTTCCTGTAGAACCCTTGTAGACTTCCTATAGAAGTTCACGTGAGCAGTTATTCAAGATCTGATCACTGTGAAACTCTTTGGAAGGGTGCTAGGGACCCCTTAAGCCCTCTTCTCACCTTCCCAACCTCCTGTGAGTGCCCACTCCATTTCCTTTCTCCAATCAACCTTTGCACAGTAAAAAATTGTTAAAGCACATGCATAATAATTCTGCAAAATCACTCAAAAGTACAAAAATATGTTTTTTCCATATTTTCCTTCAGAAGTAGCTTAGCCACATGCATTTTACCTTTCCAAGAGTCAATGGCATCCATTTCTGTAGCTTTCATATTTTTTCTTGCACTAGTAGGGTTAGTTAGTAAAACTAGGGTTTGCTAGGGTTTGCATTTCCTTTCATCTTTCAGCTTCTCTCTGCAAGTAGACTAGCCTCTTTTGAGTTAGCTTTCATCCATCATAGTTAAAAGCTTCTTCTAAGATCTCATAGAAGTTGGCTTAAGCTCCTAGCGAAATTGTGCCCGTTGATCAAGTGAGAGCATGTGGTAAGAGCTAGTACTTGTGCATATAGCACCGTCGCTTCCAAGTTTGTTATGAACAAACGAGTTGATAAAAGTAAAGAAGGGAGTCCCAGGAGTTGCAGCATCATTGCTGCAATACTGGAGCCCACCAGTAACCACCATGCTCCCTCAAGGCAATTGAAATTCCATCCACTCGCCCAAGTAGGGGTTTTTCGCCTGATGTCTCATACCACACCATCATCTAGGGGGACAAGTGGATGTCCAGCTATTACAACCCCCATAATGGAGATTGTCTCGACATGGGTATGCTAATATACTTGCAAAGCCTTCCCAAAATCGGTGTTGGGCTAAAATAACTAATGGGGCTGTAGCATAACATGAAAAACATCCTTGTGATTAGAGGATGCCCTCCCTTGTTTGGGCCATCAAATAACCATCTCCTTCAGAAGAAATCTTCTTTTCTCATTCCTCCATGTCAAGCTCTTTTGACATAGGCTCCTCTTCCATAGCTACATCACCTTACCATGGCTAATAGTTGGGGCCCCTTCTCTTCTCATTTATTTTAGTTCCTCCTTCAACTCCCTATATTTTCTTCATCATATTCCTCCCTCTTTGCACTACCCTTATGCTAATCCTCCCACTTCAAACATGAACAATCCTTGTCTCCTCTAATTCCATACTACTCTAAAACTTCCCCTCAACAATTCCTCTATTCCTTATTCATCCTTTGGGTGGTATTATATACAACTTCATGCTTTCTACTCCATTCTTCTATATTATTATGACATTGGTTCATTCATTATGGCTCTCAATTCCAAATTGTTGTCTCTGTTCAAGCAATGTGAAATATCATCCATTGACTTAGCCCGATGAGATGGTTTACATGTGCCATATATCTTATCCTAGTTAGTTTAAACTCATTTTATATTTTTACCTCATTATTATCCGTATTTGGTTCCATATTCCCGATAATCCATGGTTCATCTTGATTACTCGCATGCTCTCTCTTATAACCCAAATTAGATTCGACAACCTTCCTATCCATTTTCTCTCATCTTAGCTTGGATTTCCATGTGGGGAATGGTCATTTCTATATAATTCCTATCATGCTATAGTACACCACCACTGGTGCATCTGAATTATATGACTATGACTCCCTACTCCCATCTTAAAATTTTCACACGATTTTTCTTCAGTGGGCTACCCCCAACACGACATGTTGTCTATCTTTGATAGTACCCTTGCATTTACTTGCCTCCGACTCATACTTCTTCCTTCCATCACACCGAGGTGGTTTTCTCTATACCTCTCTAACAAGTCATGTCAATTATATAGTTGTCCGTCTCTACTACCTACTCAATCCTAACTTATGTACATCAATATTTATTTATATACATAAGGGGTAACCCCCCTTTCCATTAACTCTTACTTGGGTTATGGCAGGTTCCTGTTCTTAAGAAATCTATTTGTATTTTAACTGTTTTAGTTCTCACTTTTTCTAACTTTCCAATTACATCAGTCGATGCAGTCTTTTCAGGTTCAAAATTCTCTATTTATTTGGCTCTATGCATGATTGTAAACATGTTTTTCTCATATATTCTTAAAATATTCAGCTCTGTGTTGTTACACTAGCAACGTTTTCAGTTAAAAGATGTTAAGTTGTAAAAATAACAATAACTTGTAATTTTTTCAATTCTAAGGAATAACAAAAAAGTAATTTTCACTATGATAAAAAAATTCTTACTTGGGTTAGCTATATTCTAGGAAGGTGGTGCAACTTCTGATCATGCCCACCCTCTTATTAAGTACAACCATTATACTTACCTCTTTAGGTTCATTCATGTGTTGGGTAACTATCTTCATTTTCTCAAAAGTGTTGGGGAATAAATTATTCCATATGGGGGCCTTAAAGTCATCCAAGGCCTATGTGCTTGTAACACAAGAAACTAAGAATGACAAGTAAATTGTATAACACAATTTTTTTAATCTTTACTAACATTTATTAGAATTGTTGCATGTTGTACATCATTAGAATGACATCTTTGCTGTAACTTGACTAAAATTTTATTATGGTATATATGTGCACTTTGATATGATTTAATATGATTATGGTTCCATTTCATATGTTGTAATATTAGAAATATAACAAAAATATTAAATATTGCATGAAATAAATAATAAATTTTAGTTTTGACTTTTTTTTTTTGTAGAACACAGGTCTTTTAGAGGATCCAATTGATCCTGAGATCGATGCAGATTATGTTGGGTCTAGTTTAGACATTTGAGACAATGATGATGAGTTAGATGGTGAGGACACCGAGGTAGACAACGATGATGATGAAATTGATGATGATCATGATAGACATGACGACGATGATGAGAAATTTGCTAGTAGTAGCCAATGACATTGATCATATATACTTCATTATGGATCATTGTTGATAAATCACTATGATTCCTCTTTTCATGTTTATTATCATATGTATCATTTTCAGTTGTAGTACCATATTGAGTTGTATCATTTTCACATGTATCATTTTGACTTATATCATTTGGACATGTATTATTTGGGATTGCATTATGTGTAGCTAGTCATAGACCAACAATTTTGTTTATTAATACTATAAAAATACCGGTTATAGTTAATTTTTTTTTTCCAATGTTGTGGTGTAGTATGTAACTATAAGAAACCTGAAAGTGATCTGCTATGGAAATCTATATGATGTGAATTTGGGCCTACATTATGTGTAGCTGGTCATGACCAATAATTTTGTTTATTGATAATATAAAATTATCAGTTATAGTTAAAAAAATGTTGTTAGTTTGTATGGATGTGTTAGAAATTAATTAACGGAGCAATGAAATACATAAAATATTGCTTCCTTTTATATTATCCAACAAAATGAAGAGATACAACCTACAACAAATCTACTGTAATTTCCTTTTCTCTCTCACACAACCTCCTTTCTCTCTCTCGTTTAGAATCATAATACACATCTGCAATACAATTCGCTCATATAAACTGAGGGTTGCCTTCTAGGGTAAAAAACCCTAAATTAACATGAATTCTACCATCAGATCATTCACCTAATGAATGACCCAGATTGACTACAAAATTACAATATTTTACAAGGCAATTTTTCATCTATTTTTAGCTTTGGGCCCCCCCATGGACCTCGTTAATGGCGATTAAATGTACGGTGTTGCCACCCCATTAGGAATAGGGAACTAATGTGTCTGAAACAAAAAACCTCTGAACAATCAGGCTCCACACCCAACATGATGTCCATTTCCTTAAAAATTCTTTATAAGTGGTATGCTATAAAATATGTGAAATGCAGTATCACTTACTCTAAAATCATGTAAGCTATTTAGGAGGCATGACATACTTAACTAATTTAATTGCAATAAAAAATATTAAATTAATAAATGGAAGTAATAAAGGAAGCATCATGAGTTGTTAAAATGGAAGCTAAATGTGGCTCTAACATGGAAGTAAAATTCAAAATTAAATTGGAAGCCATACTTAGAGCTCTTACTGGATCTAAATAAGAAGCTAAATTGGTTACTTAATAGGAAGCAAAATTGGAGGCTAATTAAGAAGAAAACCTTACAACTAAAAGGAAGTAAACCATGAGGCTAACAAGGAAGCAATTCTGGAAGAAAAAAATGAAGCAAAAATGGAAGCCAAACTAGAAGCACACCAGAAGAAATCTTGGAAGAAAAACTTTGTGTTACCTAATAAGTGAACAAAAAAGAAATTTAGGTAGCAAACAAAGAAGTAACAATAGAAACAATACTAGCAACCAAATTGGTGTTACCTAAGAAGCAAAAAAAAAAATCAATTCAGGTAGAAAAAAGAAGTAATAATGGCATCAATATTAGAATCCAAACTTGGAATTCCCTAAGAAGCAAACAAAGAATCCATTCAGGTAAAACGAAGAAGTAATAATGGAAGCAATACTATAAGCAACATAAGACACTATAATGGAAGGAATATTAGAAGCTAATGAAGATGTTATAATGGAATCAAAGTTGGATGCAACAAGGGATACCATATTGGAATCAAAACTCGAAGCAACATATGATGTTATAATGGAAGCATAACTTTGCATAGATATTGGTTGGAGAATAAAGCACACATACTTGAAATATGAACACTTAGGATTGGACATGAAGTAAGGTCCCTCATATAGGTCATAGTCTTCTATGCAACCATGTTCAAAATATTTGCAAGTTTTCACACTGAAATCAAATGGTTGTAAATGACAAAAATTGGAAACAATGCTTAAGAGGTTTAGTTTAATGGATTGGTAATGTACTAAGGCCTTTTCCACTAATGGAAATTGATGGACACTCTGGTAGTTGTTTTCAAATGTAATAAAATCAACCTAACATTGCTTAAAGAGTCAAGAATGCATTATCTCCTTTTCCACTTGCGAGGGAGAAAGTAGATGGACATGTAGGTAGTACTTTATTCAACTCATTAGTTGGTGTATAATTAAGTCATTTATTTAAAGTAAGAAGGTAAGAAATGAATAATGCATCTAAGAAGCAAGGAACCATGATGCTTGTTGATGCAACACTAAGTGAGAAGTTATGAGAGAGTTAAGGCATTTTTCACCAAGAAAGGTAATGGATGGAATTCTTGTTCCTTTACTTTGCCTATCAATTAGCTTGTTTTCATAGGAATCCACTATTCTATGATAATTATAATTCATGAACAATACTTTAAGAAATAAAATGGGGACAAGAATATGTATTAAAATATGGACAACAATTTCATATGCAAAAAATAAGTATGATAGCATAAAATAACAAGTATAAACAAGACAACAGAAAAGACATAAAAATTAAAATATATAAAGTATGAACATGAAAGAAACACATATAAACAAAATGTACTAGCATTGTTGTAGCAGATACAACCACCCTCCAAATTTTTTCCTAAGATTCGTTTTGGAGCCTCCCTACTAATATCTCAACAACTTATATTACACTGCGTAGGTACTTGTTCTTTCATTTGAGTTTTGTCTTCCATTTTACAACTTGTGTTTGCTTACTTGCTTTTCCATCTAACCACAAGTTGACCCCATGACTTGGTTGCAATTTGGTTCTTACACTACCTTGGAAAACTGTGTAGTCCTAGAGGGCAGTTGACCTTTCTGTTAGGAATTGCACGGTGCAACCCAAAAATGAGCTTAGGCTCCATAATTGCGCAGACCCAACTAGCAACTTGTCTTCAGCTGGGAGACTATGAAGAGCAGTCCAAGCTAGCAAGTGAGTCTTCAACTCCATAATTGAGCAGAGCCAGCTGATAGACAACCTTCAGCCTAATAATTACGCAATCTAAACCCACAATGAGCACTAAAGTCCATAATTTCATAGAGCCAACTGATAGCCTACCTTTAGTTGGGAAATTGCATAGATCTTAGAGGAAGACGAGAGCCACTCAACCCAGAAATTGCGCAGAACCATACTATGCTCAGAAACTGTCAGTGCATGAACCAGAGAGTTCCCTAGTCCTCTCAGAATTGTGCAATATTTCCGGGTAGTGCATGGAAGTGTTATTGAAAATCAAGAAGCTAAGAGGAAAAGCATCCCTGGGAAGTAGGGAATCTATTATTAGCTTCTCGAAGGTGACACATTTCCATCTTTAGAAGTTTCTACTAAGTGTTGTTTTTGTCCTTGATATCAAGCATATGCGTCATAAACTCCATTTGCTCAAATATATGTAATGAATGCCTCTAGATCTCACTTATGCATTCAATCATCAATCTGTAGCTTCCCTAGGATATCAAGGAGCCTTTGGATGATTGTCATTGCTTTTTGGGGTGAGTTTTGCATTTATTGCCTTTTATTGCTTTTTTGTGGCTTTTGTTTGTTTAGCTTGTGAGAGTGTTGTTTCACTCATTTTTTTGAACAACCGATGGCATTTTAACTTGTTTTAGCTTTTAGAAGTGTTGTTGCAAGTTATACATTGCATTCCCCAAGTCTCCCATGAATTCTCCCATTTTTGCACCAATAGTTACCAATACGGTGACTCCTTTTAAACACTTCACATTCCTTTAGGTTGATCCATTTCTGCACTTGTTTTACATGCATACATCTACACTTAGTAAGATCTACACTCATCCTTACATCATCCTTCAGATCTGCCTATTTTCACACTCTCCATGGATAGATCTAGGCCCCCCCTTCCTAGGCCTCACATTCACTTGCATGCACTACAGAATCTGGTAGCTCAAGGCCTCTTCCTTGTCTTCTGGAACCATGCAAAGGTTGTCCTAGGCTAGCCCCAACTATGCAATGTGCAGTTCTAGGAGCCACTCTCCTAGCTTGGTCACTGTGACTATGCAATGCACAGTCTCTCCCAAGCCTTGTCCCAGATTGAACTACGCATTGCACAGTTCCAGTCAACAAGCTTCCACATTGACTGTCGAGACTACACAATGCGTAGTTCCCATAGTCAGTCAGTCACCCCTTGTCAGTTAAAACTACACATTTCCTCTCATCAGATGCCCTGAATCCTGCTTGATCATGTTGTATAATTATATTTGTAAGAGCTAATGTTTGTTTTCCATGAGTGTTTGTTCTATCCCACAGGTACCACACTCGTGAAGTGCTTCTCTCAAGCAGTCATTGTACCATGGCACCAAAGAGATTTTCTTCAAGAGTGACCACTAAAAGAAGTACCAGGGAAGTAGTTGAGCAAGTTCCAGTTTACTTGCCAATATATGTAGATTCCAAACTCTTTACATAAAAGAAATCAACCCTAACATGACATCAAAACCAACAGTAGTGGCAAAAGGAAACAAGACAGTACAGGGTCAAGGAAAGAGGAAATCGATGACATAACATAGGGAGGACAAAGCTGCAGAGTGAAAGTGCATTCAATATTCATGCAGGAATCTTTGCAAGGAGAAGAAAAAGGAATCACAAGACACAGACAACAGAGAAGAGGAAGGGAAAAGAACATAGCTTGCAAGTAGAAAGACTGAGATCGTAGAAATCATAATGAGAGTCAAAGGAAGAAAAGGAGTTGAGAAGCAGAAATAGGAAGAAGAACAAAAGGAAGCACAATGACAGAGCAACAATGCTAATATAGGTTGATGAGATGGAACACCCTGCAGCTAAAGAATAGAGTGAACAGATGCAAGTTCCCTCACCAAAGCTAAGCACAAGAACCAAGTCCGACAGGAGTTCAACTGGTACATGGACCAGGTGATGCGCGAGGCCACTAGGCGTGACTTGCAGATGAGCAAAAACAACACACAAAGATACGTTGGTGGTCCAACCACACTCAGGTCAATGTTTTAGGTTTCAGGATGAGATGGACACAAGTTCCAACACCACATGCCCAGATGCCATAGAGGCAAGAGTCCACTTTCAGTAAACAACATCAAGACATCACGACACAATACCAAGATTGGCATAAGTACGTGACCGAGTTGCATCAAGTGGAGGTTGTTGAGTTGGTGTTTTCCCACACCTCAGGTTCCTAGTGTTTTGTCTTATTAGGCTATCTCTAGCCTATTTTGTCCCACATGGGTATATGTGGAAATTGTATATTATTCTAAACATGTTGTAAGTGAAATTCTAAGTGTCACTAGGGGAATGTGAACAGTCACTATGTAATGTAATGAGTTTTGTAAAGAAGTTGAAGAGTCATGAGGGTAGACGAAGAGTCACAAAGGGGAATGTCAAGGGTCACCCCACCCTTTGCAATAATTATAACCTCATAACTCATAGAACGATATTTTGGGAGGCAAGGTTTTGGCTAGGCATTGCTTAGAGAAGGCTTGGAGAGTATTGTGATGAGCCTTGGCTTCTCCATAGAGTAGAGAAAGTGTCTCTTTGGAGGAGCAGGTGGTTTCAACTCTAATGTTCCACTATTGGGGCTAGTTGTTATCAATGGTGTATGTGTGGATGGAAATTTCACTTTATAATATAACTAAGCCAACATGTTTTCATGCATATGTTGTTATTTTAGTTTGACTATTTTGGTTACTTTAGCAATGTATGTTATTTCACTTATGCATTTTTGTATGAACTATTTTATATACGATTGTACGAATCTTGTTGAAGACATGTTCTTGTAATAACCTGTCACTTTGGATTGTGGACTATTCTGCTTCTAGCCTATGATGTCATTCAACTTATGTGTTCCTTTTAGGATGCATACTATTATAGGCTTCTAAGGGACACAATTCCTTTTCCCCTCTGTGTGTTAGAACCCTCATGCATCTCACTTGACTCGCTACAAGGTCACACACTTTCTTCCGACAAAGTTATCATACTTACATCTACACGCTATCATGTTTAAGGCACTATTGTACTACCCACTACTGGGACTCCTACTCCAAATGGTTTGAGGTCTAGTTGGGACTTCTTATGAGGGAGATCCCCTGACATGTTGGCGAGTCTAAAAACATCAATATTTCTGGCACTAGAAGGAGGGCTAGATGACAAGTTGAGTCCTCAAATTCTGTTCTAAATATTTGCACATCATTCATGACTTACATTAGAATCATACCTCTGGTACATTTTTCTCATGTAGATTATTTCGAAGTGTCAGAGGACATCCTTGATGACTTGTCATGTTTTAGGTATGACGGTGAAGGCAGAGAGGCCCTACTAAGGCACAAAGTTTCCTTTGTAAGCTTCTGGCACAAGAATGAAGTCCCCCTTGGATAACATTACCTGTGGGTTGTTTGCTCACATGTTCAAAAGGCGTGTCAGGTAATGGTGTTAAACATTTCCCACAACGTCCATTCACTCTTATGATCACATGCTTGATGAGTTATTCCATGATTTCTATCATTATCACCGTAAAGCACTCAATAAAAAAAATTGGAATTACGGAAAGCACCTGATGAATCTATTGCGTAATTCTGGGATCGCCTTTGTAATCTTTCTTTTCAAATCCTTGAAGATGAAATTGATTGGAAATTTCTTAGAGAACGGTTCCCATATCTTCTTAACATATATGAAAATCCTCATGAGTTAGAATCATTCAAACCCGTCCAAGGATACCTTGGGTTTAGAGATGCCAAATCTAAGATGGACAAGGTTGTTGTCACAAGTGACGCATCGTCTACTCCTCATCAAATAAATCTAGCTCCGCAAGACAAGGTGGGAGAAGTTGTGAACCCACCTGTTGAACCATCATCTCCTCCCACCCCGCGTGCTTTAGATATTTGCCCAGATTTGGAATGCAAGCCTGTTGGTTGTCACGTGAACTCTTTTTCTTAACCTCCGTCCTCTCGTTCTGTTGATCCTTTGGATTTTAGTGTCTTCTGTTCTTCCATTCCAAACTCCGCATGTGATGTTCATGAAGGTAAAGTTGTGGATGGAGTTGGTGTTGAGCAGACCACCTGTGCTATCATTTTTAATAAATATGTGTGGGAATATGAAGAAGAACTTGCGATGAAGGATGACCTCCTTCTATCCGCACCTCGTCCGCTCTATCCTGACATCTTCTATGATTCTACCATTTCTGATTTGTCTTTCAAAATTCATTCCTGGATGTTTCTATTTTTTATCATTCATAGGATGCACAAGATGTCAGTTCATCATTTGATTGTGGTGAGGATAAATCTTCCTTTTCAAATCTACCCAATCTGTTATCTTTTATTTCTGGAAATTTAGAGGGTGAAAAGTTATGTTTCTCATTAACCCCTTTGTATGATTCATCAGATCATGAGGATGTCGATGTACATCTCAAATTTTCTGATCATGGCTATCGTGATCTCTTCACTCATTCATTCGATCATGATTCTGATTCACTTGTTGTTGATCTTTCTAAGCCACTAGTCTTTGATGATCTACTCACTGACGAAGTGGAAACCCCTCAAGTTGTCGAGGCACTTCATCCTAAGCTGATGGGTATGTCAAGTTCTCGTTGTCTTCAGGTGAGTTCCGCTCTCGATCAGAAATCTCTTAAAACACCCTTGGATCCTCATCACTCTCTCGCACACATTGAAAATCAACCTAATTTGCACATGTTACATCCTCCACTAGAATCTCATGATCCCATCTCTCATGCATTGGAGGATTCATACGTACCAAGTCATGTTACAAAACACAAATTTTCTTCTTTCTGCATGTTTTCTTGTATGCTAAGGTCAAAACAGTGTACATGCTTGGTGTTTGCGCACAGTGTGATGCTTCACAATGGTACGTCCATAGAGTGTTTGTCATGTGCTTTCACTTTTTTATTTTTTGTGGCACATTCAAACTTCAAGCATGTTGGTTTTCATTGCTTTATATTTCTGTGTGTATTGTTTTGTCTAAATATCCTTCTTGGGGTAAAAGCCCAAGTTTTAGGGAAAAATCCCAAGTTTATTGCATAAAGATGTAAAGTCTCCACAAGTTGTGGTCACTAAGCGCGTAGATAATCAAAGGGTCATAAAGGGTTTTACCCTTATTCTATGTAAGTTGAGTTGGCTTTTGAAGATCTACCCATGGTCCGCGAACCATGGGATTTTATAAATAGGTGTGTCTTGGGATGTCTAAGAAAAGAAACGAAGTTTTGTCTATGGGAGAAGTCTAAAGAGATAGCGGAGAAGAGTAGGAAGAAAGGCTCTACAACTATGTGCATAGAGGCCTAGAGTAGAGTCCACAATTGAGTGCGCGGACCCCTGTAGGTGAGTGTGTAGGGAAATCTTGAGTCTGTAAGTAGAACTAAGCATTAATAAAGAAGAATTTTGTAGAAATACTTGTGTTTATCTCTTTACATCTGTTTATATGAATGCACCTTATGTTATAATGGGTTTATGAAATGATGATGTATTGATGCATGACTTTACAGGACTTATACTGTTATATGAACAAAAATATTGTTATCTATTTACGCAAAGAATATCTTGTTGTATGTTGAAGTTATCGAACACGTAAGCTGATATGTTCTAAGGCGTGTATCACTTCTTCTGGGGTAGGTCCCACTTCGAATTAGGCATAGTACGTATATTATTCTAGGTTAGACATGGTACTTATATCCTTCTGGGGTGGATTCCACTTCCTCTGAGGCATGTTCCATATCAACCCATCTACTGGGTTGAGTCTTCCTCTCGAATGCTCTTTTTGGGAGGATTGAAAAAGATTCAAGGGATAATGAAACCGCCTATCTATTTAGCGATGTGGGTAGTAATTACTGGGTTATAAGTAATCTGTGATGTGTGTAAGTAGTGGATTCTTTGATTCAGGGTCCACGAAAGACAATTGCAGGCCTTTGCGAAGGTCTAGGGGCTGATTAAAGAAGTTACATTGATAAGCGTTAACAGCTTATCGATCTACGTGAAGGCAGATTTAGGGAACAAAACGACATTACACTGATCTCTGGGTGTAGAAACTTGGTTCCAACACCCCCCCATATTGCTTCGGGTGAGACTTTAGTCCGCGCTCCGTGGATTGATGTCGAAAGGGCCAATAGTGTAGGGATTTGTGGGCGCAACTAACTCTGAACCTGGGTCAGGACCCACTAAGCCAACAAATGGTTCCGTTGTCAGGACCGAGATCTGCATAAAGAGATGTGTGATGTCGCATCACCGAAATCTGACCAAGAAATAAATTGAGGAGTGGTTTGATAGAAAGATCCATGAATTCACAGTGCAAGAAAATAGAAATGTGTGCATGATGAAAGACTAGTGGTTGGACATATATCTGTACACAAAAATAGATGAGATCTTCTTCTGCACCTTCCAAACTGAACTATATGAGTGGATCACTAAATTGGCAAAGAACCAAAGAAGGTGGAGGCTTGACGGTCCAATAGTGTGGACCCCGGAGCTAGTACAGAGGTTGGAATCCTATGAAGATAAGATCGTGCGCGCTGTTGATCACTAGCTTAATCAAGTCATAGGAGGATTCGTGATAGAATTCGCGGTCGATACCTCAGTCAGTTACAAAGAAGCAGAGTGATGTTTTTTCAAGGGACTACGAGGCAAGTAATTGAGATCTTTGAATACTTGGATTAAAACTATCTTGTGTGAAAAGCAGGTTATGCCACTGCCTTGATGTTTGGATCTACATGAAGTGGACGATTCTTTAGAAATATGGAGAGAACAGGTCCTGAATATAGCCTATTGATAGAACCTCCTTTGAGCGATGATGAGGGATAAGTACAGGCCTCATCGTGAAGCGTTGTACAGTTGACAAGACATAGTTTTCCACGAATACCTCATCCACCCACACCACCTCCACCTTCACCTCCATAGCATACACCTTTGCCGACACCACCACCTCCTCTGCCACCATTCAACATGTCAAATACGATGAAGTTTCTCATTTTCAAGGGCTTGGAAAATGAGGACCTGGACTAGTGTTGGTTCATTGCGAATTCCATGTGGACAACGCAAAATATTACAAATGATCATATGAAGAAAGTGAAGTTGGTTAATTCTCTACAAGACCGCGCATTGACTTGGTACATTAAGTACTGCACTGAGAATCTGTTGGCATCATTAGCGGACACTCAAAATTCTTTGAATAAGGAGTTCGGTAAGCCTAAGTTTGAAACAAAATCGGTAGTGGGATTCAAGGAAATCACGGTGAGAATTCGCGAGACACCCTGGGAGTTGGATCAGAGACTGAAGTGCGGAATCCGCGAAGCTAATATGAATCTCACAGATATTCAGCACCGTGATTGGTTTATAGTCGCGCTCTTGCCTCACTTAAGGATTCCTTTGTCCCAATAAAAGATAGGAACTCAGGAGGAAGTGTTGGAGATCAAAATGAGATTACATGAGACACCTATCTAGGATGCAACATTGGGAGTTCAAAAAATTCACGCTGAGTTGTAGAACCTCTACTTGGAGTTTCAGAGCTTGAAAAAGGAGAAAGCCGCTCGGCCAGAGGTGTGCGAAGAGGTTTGGTGCCTCAAGTGTAAAAGCTAGGGGCATGATAAGGATTACTGCCCTGTTTTCACAAATTTAATGGAAGGAGGAGGGCTAATTCCCTTGAGGCAGGAAGCTCAAGTTGGACCAAGTATAGGGCCCACGTTGTGTTGCATTATCTGTCAAGTAGCAGGAAAACATGTAATAGACAATTGCCACTTGCTGCAAAAATTTGTGCAGACACTGCAACAACTATTCTACAATTTCTATAAATGAGTGGGCCACAATGAATGTAACTGTCATACCATGAATTGGTGATGGAAAGAAAGCACGTGTATCGAATGCAAATAGAAACTCAGCCTCTAGATCAAGGCACTAGGGGAGCGCGTAGAGGATATCAAGGATGTGGACGAGGCTAAGGAGGAGGAGGACATGGGAGAGGTCGAGGGCAAGTTATTTGCTATAATTGTGGAGTGCCAGGGCACTATGCGTGGGAGTGAACGATCCACACATGCTCGTCATGCTAGTATTGTACTCAGTATGACCACGTGATAGAAGAATGCCCTATATTGATAGCCAAAATGCAGGAGAAGAATGCACAACCTCAACAACCTACCTAGAACCTATAGATGATGAGGGCAGAACCTTGCGAAGAGGATCCCAATGTCAATATCGTGCTGTGAAGTGGTATGACGACTGGTGACGATAAGGGAAAACAACCTGAAGAAGGTGGATGGGTCTGCAAGGCTCTAGAAAAAGAAGTTGGGTTTGATATAGAGCAGACAAAGGAAACATTCATGGAAGCAAAGAAAAGCTTCGTTGAAGCCTCTACCTCAGGAAGTCAGGATAGGCTATCTGAAGAAATCGACCCCTCCATGCTTACTATTTTGTTGGAGACTTGCATGAAACTGCTGCGCGACAACAGGGCTGTGAACGGGTTACAAGAGTTGATAAACAAATGTGCTGGTAGGGATAATGCTTCTGATGGGCACTGCACGGTGAGAAAGATCCACAGACATAAGACGAGAACAGGGCATGAGATGAGGATCACCGCACAAATAGGACAGTATGAAAAGGATCAGGTTATTTTGGATCTAGGGTTAGATGTGAATGTTTTACCTAAACAAACGTGGGAAAGAATGGGGAGACCTACGCTGCAGTTGTATCCAATTTAGCTAAGGATGGAAAATCAATAGAAGATTATCCCTATGGGGAGATTGCATGGAGTAACTGTAGATATAAAATGTGCGAGCATGTTTGCTGACTTTGAAGTGATAGAGATTGTTGATGACAACAATCCATATCCTATGCTCCTTGGAATTGATTGGGACATCGACTTGAATGGGGTCATCAATTTGAAGAAGCATACAATGTCGTTTGAAAGGAAAAAACTCCACATGGTAGTACCATTGGACCCTGCAGAAGGACCGCGCTATACTGAACTGGTATGTGACTATGAGGAAAGCGACGATGATTTGGACTAGATCTATAAGATAATACCATGAGACCAAGATTGGGTTAATCCAATAGCCAATGGAAAAATTTCATGGGACTGTGAAAGCTCCTCTACATTAGATTCATATGAAGAATTGGAGCATTGGAAGAATAGGTTACATGAAGTATCTATGTTGTGATGTAATATGATGACTAAATCGATGTGCTGTGTATCATCCGAGGTAAGAAGTTTGGCTTATTATGATGGTCTAATTGATGTAGATAAATTTATGGATGCATTTAAAAGGGAAGTGCCTGAGAAGCATCGCTTCCAATCACTGGATTTGGCACTACGCACTATGCTTGCACGATGGCGTGGTACGCATAAAGACAATTTTGAAGAATGGCGTGACTATAGGAAGATGATGAGGATGTGATTTGGTCACCCCAAGGTATGGTTGAATGAGAAGTATGATGGGAGAAATGATTCACGTGATCATTTGGCAAAGTGGACTAAGGTTTATGGAATGGAGTCGTAGCCGGAGTGGGTGCATATTTTCTGTCACACTTCGGACATCATCCTTATGAACTCGTATTTGGAAACAGAGCTTTGCCATGGCACCATGGAATGGGATATCTTAAGAAAGGGATTCATGAGGACGTTCAACTTTGAAGATGGATTCGAAATTATTGATGAAGCACTACTGGAGGTTAAGGCATCAATCTTTAGAATTCCGCAGGATCCCTTGGAATTGATTCAACCAGATTGGAGCACCCAACTGTACCATGCATTGGAATGCTATAATATGACTGTTGAAGGAGAGGATTATGATCCAAGGAATATTAACATCCCTGAATTAGAAGGCCACTACAAAGTAGAGCGACCACAAATAGAGATCCATGACATCACTGCGCCACTAAAAACTAAGCAAGTAAACATTGGTACAGAAGCGGAACTGAAGTTTGCAAAGATAGGGGATTACTATGATGATGGTATAGTGGAAAAAGTCGTTGAGTTGCTCTGTGAATATCAAGATTTATTCCCGATCAAATTTTCGGACTTAAAAGGCATCATAGGTGATTTGGGAGTGATGAAAATAACTTTGAAACTGGACGTGAAGCCTGTTAAGCAGAGGCCATATTGCCTTAATAAAAAATACAAGGAAAATGTCCGCTTGGAGTTGGACAAGATGCTTGTAGCGAGTATTATTGAACCAGTGGAGGAATTTAATTGGGGGAGTCCAATGGTTGTCCAGGAAAAGAAGCATAAGGATGAAATAAGGATTTGCATAGATCTCAGGAAGCTCAATGATGCTTGTGTTCATGATCCTTTTCCAACTCCGTTCATAGATGAAGTATTGGATAATGTTGGCAAACAGGAGGCCTATTCATTCAATGATGGGTTCTCTGGATACCATCAGATAAAGATCACACCAGAAGAGAGGAGTAAGACCGCCTTCACAATAGAGTGGGAATGTTTCCAGTATATAGTGATTCCTTTCAGACTTAAGAATGCGCTTGCAATCTTCTCGCACGTAGTCATCATGGCGTTCAAAGAGTTCATTCACAAGTTCTTGGAAGTCTATTTCGATGACTGGACAATGTTTGGGCTAGTTAAGTGCCATGTAGATAGTCTGCACTTAATGTTGGATACATGCTAAAGGTATCAGATTGCACTAAACCTAAAGAAATGCTTGTTCTGCGTCCCATTTGGGATCTTGCTGGGTCATGTGGTATGTAAGCAAGGACTTATGGTGGACCTTGCTAATATCACGATAATAATCAATTTGGAAGCCCCAAGGAGTGTTAAACAATTGCGCACTACGTTGGGCTATATTGGATAATATTGGAAGTTCATCAAAAGTTATGCTTATATTACTGTGCCTATGGAAAAGATACTAAAGAAGGATGCTACAATGTGTTGGGATGGAGAATGTCAGTGCAAACTGGATGTACTGAAGGAGAAAATGGTCACCATACCAATCCTAGTCTTCCCGAATTGGAAGAAGGAGTTCCATGTGAATGTAGATGCCTCATGTATTGTGCTAGGAGAAGTGTTGACACATGCTGGCGAGGGAGAACTGGGTCACCCTATAACATTTGCAAGCAAGAAGTTGTCTAAGGCTAAAAATAATTATTCAACGACAAAGTGCTAGGGATTGGCTATGGTTTATGCACTCCAGAAGTTCATACATTACAAGCTAGAAAAACATTTTAAGATGTACACAAACCATTATGAATTGAAATATTTAGTGAATAGGCCTATGCTAGGGGGGGAAATATGCAGATGGCTACTATTATTTCGAGAATATGATTTCGAGGTGATTGTGAATCCAGGAAAGTTGAATGCAGGGCCAGACCATCTATCGAGCATTGAAACGGGGGAGGAGCCTGCCAATTTGGAGGAAGGGCTTCTTGACGCGCAGCTCTTCGCAGTGCACGTAGCAGATAATCACTTTGTGGAAATTATCCACTTTCTTACCACAAGGACAACTTCAAAGGGATACACCAGTCAATTGAAGAAATAATTGGTGGTGTTCACAACTGAATTTTTAGTTATTGCAGGCCATTTGCATAGCTCGGATGAAATAATTCAACGTTATGTGCCTGACTTTGAAAGAAACAGTATCCTTCTTGAAACTCATAGAGGAGTTGTAGGAGGACATTATGCGGGAAAAGAAACAATGTAGAATATTTTACGCGCTAGGTTATGGTGGCTGACACTACATAAGGATTCTAAATCATATTGCAGGGCATGTAATCCATGTCAAAGGATGCGCAGGCCATCGTGGAGGGATGAGCTACCTTTGAATCCACAGATGTCATTGCAGCCATTTGAGAAGTGGGAAATTGATTTTGTAGGAACGATTCAGCCTCCAGGCAAGAAAATAGGTGTGCGGTATATCATCACTACGACCGAATATTTGACCAGATGGGCAGAGGCACAACCTGTGAAGGACTTACAGGGGCAAAAACAATGAAATTATTGTTTGAATATGTATTAACCAGGTTTGGTTTCCATAAGGTATTATTGAGCGATCACAGTACAAATTTTCTCAATGAAACGATCAACGTGCTGACAGAGGAGTTCCAGGTTTACCATCAGAAGAGTACGACATACCATACTTAGGCAAATGGGATAGTTGAGGCTTTTAATAAGATATTGGAGAATGCGTTGATGAAGGTTTGCAACACACGGCAGAATGATTGGGACATGCACATACCAATAGTGTTATGGTCCTACAGAACTACTTGTAAAATGCTTACTGGTCAGACACCTTTTAGGTTGGTCTACGGTGTAGAAGCTGTAATGCCTATGGAATACATTGTGCCTAGTCTATGCATAATGGCTTTCACCAAAATGGTGGACCACAGAGCCTTAGAAGAAAGGCTCGCGTAGCTAATAGAGCTTAAGGAAGATAGGTTTTTGGCTGGATTCCATCAGCAGGTCAATAAGGGACGTGAAAAATATTGGCACGATCGGCACATCAAACTATGCACCTTCAAGGTAAATGATTTATTTTTATTATATGATAGTAAGTTTGATAAGTTTCCAGGAAAATTTCAGATGCACTACCTGGGGCCATATGTTATCAAAGAGATTACAGATGGTGGAGCAGTTCAAATCGCGAAGTTGAATGGAGATCCATTTCTAGGAAGGGTAAATGGAAGTCAATTGAAGCCATACACTAGGGATCCAACCCAATGAATACATGGCAGTAGCACAATCTTAGTGCTCTCAGCAGCTGCAAGGAGGCGTGGGTATATAAACTACATTGCCTAGTTTGAAGAGCTATGTGATAGGGGGGCTGTGTGAAAATGAATGATGTCATAGTACTAGAAGAAGCGCAAAGGGAGCTATGCTATAGGGTGAGAAACTGCACAACGTAGCCAAAAAGTAGCTGTTACAGTCACTATTCATGATTTGACTGCCAAAAGATGGTTAAGAGGAGCAGGCAGGTGGAATTTAAGGCATTTAAGGTTGAATTTAAGAGTGAAATCTTTGGAAATTTACCACCAATTCAACATTTATGGATGGATTTTAGGGGGAACAATCTAATTTGAATTCGAATTCGCCTATAAATTATGCATGGCCATCTAGTGAAAAACACTTTGCATTCTTAGAATTTGTGTTCATCTGTCAATTGTTTATGAATCCTTAGGTTTACACTGATTTGGTCGCTAGTTTTGTATTTGACAAGTTACTTGAGGAAACCCAATGGTTATTCTCAGCATGATGTCTGGACCAAGAGAGATTGCTAGTACTAGAGGGGCTATCACCTCTGAAGGAGCTGCTCCAAAGGTGATGAGCATGGAGACTCCAGCTGCAGTGCCTACGTCACCGAGGTTGCCTAGGCTAAAGACGATGCTGGTGAGGGAAGTCCCCAGACCTAAGGAGGACAAGCAAAAGAAGCCCATGGTGGTGTGCGAGTCACCGAGGAAGCATGCAACCACCCAGGCTCAGAAGAAAGACAAACCGAGCGCGAAAGAGAGGGGGAAAGTGGTGGAATTGGAGGCTGAAGAGGGTGAGGAGGACATAGACACTAAGGGGGTGGATCCAATATCCAAGTTGCCAAATTACATGCCTTTGCGCAAGGGGAAAGTGAAGGTCCCTAAGGACCCATATGTAGGAAAATGCCTTAACACACCCATGCTACCAAAGAACATCACTTTTGAAGGTTTGCACTTGGCATAGATTTCCCATCTCAAGCTGGAAGATTGGGATTTGGTGGACAATGAGAGGTTCCCCCACTTGGAAACATAATATTACATGAAGAGGGTGTTCTACAAAGAATCAGGCGTCACTCTGCTAGAGCCAGTGGAGTGGATTCATAGAGTGAATCAATCGGGGTTGCTGAACTTGTTATGGGTGCCCCACTACCACCACTCCAACATCAATCTAATTGTGATCAAACAATTGCTAACCCTAGTGCATGATTACTGTCTATGGTTGAGCGTGCCAATCCCCATCACTGATATGCTGATTCATTGGATCATGCTATTTTTGCACTCAGGGTTGAATTTGACCAAGAAGCCTGGTGAAAAGATGAGCGAGCGTAACCTCGCAGAAAAAATGAAGGATAAGTTCAGGCTCGAGAAGAAGCCACGTGGGTACTCTATAACCTCCATCACCAATCCCGCGATGAAGATTTCCACAAAGATCCTTGCAAGAAAATTTATGAGAAAATGTCGTGCGAAAGAGGTTTCAATGCCAATGATTTCCTTGGCTACCTAGTGTGTGGAGGGCATACAGTTCAACTAGGCATGCTACCTTTGTAGCAAGTTACTCACAAACTGTCGAGAGGCACAAGATGAGGGTAAAACATTCCACTATTTATGGTTGTTGCTCTCCATTGTGCTCATCGCTTTGGATCTACCAGAGGACAGTCAGTTTCCTTTGGTGGATAAGGATTTGTATGAGGCTACAAAGTTTGCATCTCTCTGGGCCACAAAAGATGCTATGCGGGTCACAGAGACCAAAGTCTTTTGGGTACTGATGGAGGTGAGCATTCGCATGGCCGTTAACCAGAAGCCACGGTTTTCACCAACTGTGTTTGTACAAATTTCAGGGTACGTGAAGTTCAAAGTTGACTTCCACTGCGTATACATCTGGGGATTGAAGGATCCACATCAAAAATGGTTCGACCTACCTTGCCTCACTACAGATGATGCTATTGAGGAAGTCGTCAAGCGTTGGCCAACGGATTGGAATTCTCCCTCCGATTTTGTTGCAGGAACCAGCAAGTCCGCAGAGAAGAAGAAGAAGGAAGTGACCAAGCAGAAGGTTCAACAATTGCCTGAGAAGTAGAAAAACGAGGTCAAGGAGAAGGCCCAAGTGGAAGCAGAGCGCGTTGCGAAGCAGCAGGCCGAACAGGAAGAGCGTGACTCTAAGTGCAATGAAATGTCTCCTTTGCCCCAAACAGAGGAGGAGGAGCGGTCAAATCAGGGTGGCAGCGGTCAGGAGGAGAATAACACTCCCTTCTAGGTCAAAAGATATAGAGAACAAGGAAAAGAAGGGCCGTGGAAGAAATAGAAAGCGACCAAATTGTCTCTGGACCCAATTACTCTGACAGATGGCGACATTGAGGAGATATGAAACAAGGTACATGATACTACAACAAAATTGCTACAACATTTTGAGCAACAAAAACAGAAGGTGCCAAGCACCATTCAAAAGGATCTGCATGAGTTGTAGATTTAGACAAATAGGATCCAAGTAAGAGCAGGGTAGATCAATGCTGCATCAACAAGTCTGGCACCGGGGATCACTCATGCAACATAGATAGTTTGATCACTGGATTTCCGGGTAGTCATGTTGCTAAATGGAGCCTTAAGTGTGGAGGCAGCCACTGACAAGGCCATAGTGAGTTATTTGAAGAACATTGGCCTCAACCTGGCCGCGATCCCTAATGAGTTTCTTCACACGCTGCAAGCATGTGTGATAACAGAGTTTAAATCTCGGGAGCAGTGCACACTAAGCCTTATAAGTGAATATAGAGTAAGCAATGAACATATGTTCTTTGAGAAATTAGAGGCACTTGAGGCACATGAGAAAATTCAGGCACAAAATGCCCAATGTTCAACTACAGTAGCAGAAGCCAATAGAACAGTACCTGAACTATATATATTGGAGGAAGCATCATTGGAGGTGAAGATCAAAAAGTTGGTTGCAGGTGTGCACGACGCCAAGATGGAAGTGGCCAAAATTTAGTTTGAGCTGAACCTGTAGATAACAAAATTGGAGTTGAAGTCACAACCTTCAACTTTGCTAGAGGTCAAAGAACAACGGGAAGACGCTGTGAAGGATGGAGTCATGACAGTGGATACCACGGTGGTAGAATGCACTGTGCTTTTTGAGTAGGAAATGGAGGACGTCATGACTCTGTAGGAAGTTCCCACCCTGTAGACCTTGAATACATAAGCTTGCAAACTCCGACAACTGTATCATGAAGAAAGGGCAACGACACACACCGTTGTTGTCAAATAGCGCCTTGCTAAGTTGCAGGAGGCAAGGAAATTGCATCTACAGGTGGAATCAACACAGAAGAAAGAGGCAGTCCTCAAGGCCATATTGGGGCCTTGGTTGGATGAGGCCTACATCGTCTCCGCCAACATTCAAGAGAAATTGGAAAACTTGTAGAGTGCGTAGTAGAAAATCCAGTAGGATAGTGCAGGACCAACCATAGAGCAGCTGGTGGAACAGATCAAGCAAGCAGCCACAGAGAGCGCGACTAAGGTAGCAGTGGTATGAGTGGAGCTGGGAGATCTTCATAGTAAGATCTCCATGCCAACAGAGTGACTCAATGGCGAGTCACGATCTTTGTGTTGGGGACCTATTGGGATGGGGTGCCCTAGGGTAAATTTTGGGGCAAAAGCCCAAGCTTGTTGTATAAAGATGTAAAGTATCCACAAGTTGTGGTTGTGGAGCGTGTAGATAATTAAAAAGTCATAAAAGTTTTTACCCTTATTTTATGTAAGTTGAGTTGGATTTTGAAGATCTAGCCATGGTCTGCAAACCATGGGATTGTATAAATAGGTGTGTCTTAGGATGCCTAAGAAAAGAAATGAAGTTTGGTCTATGGGAGAAGTATAAAGAGATAGCGGAGAAGAGTAGGAAGAAAGGATCTGTGGCTGTGTGTGCAGAGGCCTAGAGTAGAGTCCACAGTTGAGTGTATGGACCCCTACAGTTGAATGCGCAGGGAAGTCTTGAGTCTGTAAGCAGAACTAAGTGTTAATAAAGAAGATTGTTGCAGAAATACTTGTGTTTATCTCTTTATTTTTGTTTATATGAATGCGCCTTATGTTATAGTGGGTTTATGAAATGATGATATATTGATGTGCATATTTACACGACTTATATTGTTATATGAATTCAATTATTATTATCTGTTTACGTGAAGATTATCTTGTTGTATGTTGAAGTTGTCAAACATGTAAGCTGATCTGAGTAATTATTGGGTTATAAATAATATTTGATGTGCGTAAGTAGTGGATTCACCAATTTAGGGTCTGAGGAAGATAATCCTAGAACTTCGCAGAGGTCTAGAGGCTGATTAAAAAAGTTACGTTGATAAGCCTTAACGGATTATCAATATGCATGAAGGAAGATTTAGGGCATAATACGACATTACACTGATCTCTGGGTGCGGAAACTTGGTTCCAACATCCCCCCAATACTTCTTTGGGTGAGACTTTAGTCTACACTTCACAGATTGATGCCATAATGGCTAGTAGTGTAGGGATTGGTGCAACTAACTCTAAACCTGGGTTAGGACCCACTAAGCCAATAGGCTGCATTGGAAGTATCAATTAACATGAGTAGGCCCATGCACTATTTAGCTTAGGAGTAAGAGTAGTGTTTGCTTTCTTGTTTTCTTTTCTTTCATGTTTTTCTTTGCTTACCTGTTTTGATTTAGTTTTTCTTTTGTCCTTTGCTTGCTTGTTTGTTTGTTTGTTTTGCACCCGTAGGTTTTGTTAGTGTCAGTCTTGAAAGCCCTCCATCAGTGATCAAAAAGCTCTTTGCATTTTCATTAGTAGGTGTCTCATCAGTGTCAAATCTTGCATCCCGTTAGGCATGCCATAACCCTGATGGAGGAACTGGTCTTTATGCCCCTCTTGGCTTTGCTGGATCAGGTCATATCAGTTATTAAAGTTTTTCAAGCTTGTCTTGATGTGTCTTACTGTCAAAGTCCTAGGTCTAGGGTTTTCGTCATTTGTCTCTACAAGGTCATGTCTCTGAAAATCCATGAGTACTCAGCAAGCCAGAGGGAGGTTTGTTAACATGTTTCTTCGATATTTTTATCTTGTATAGTCAATTTTTACCTTGGATTTAAAAACTTTGTTTTTAAAGCCCAAGGTCATTTTCTCAGTTTTGTAAAGAAGTGATGAAATTTCAAAGTCTTCAAACAGACAAACTGCAACCCTGGTCCCCTTGCCAAGGTCCTTCAGATGATCTACCTGCAAAAAGAATCAAGTCAAAGCACTCAAAAAGTCAAATTCAGGATAAAGGAAACCAAAATCAGTGTTTTTAAAAAGTGTCAAAAAGAAACCTTATAAAGTGGGTTTATGGATGAAATTTTTTCAAATGAAGTTTCTAAAAGGTATGTTCCCTCCTTTCTCTCTCATTGTGCATTTGAAAGCTTGCAAGAGAGGGTTTGAGAGAGTGATAGGTGAAAGGAGCGGAATTGCAGTGGTTTCGGGTAGCAGAGCAGTGCGCGACCCATCCAACACCCCTCCACAGTTCAGAAATTTAACGGGCGCGACCCGTTGGGCAGTGTGCGACCCGTTGAGAGGCTTGCATGACCCGTTGAGCCGCCGGCCTGCAAAACTCAAACAAAATTCCCAACTTCTCTTCAAATCATCTCAATCGCTCGAGGTAGGGTCTTTATTCATTGTTTTGGAGATAGATGATGAAATTAAGGTGGTAGGCTATGGTTTTAACTTCATATCATGCAAATGAAATGACTTATATGGCTGCAATATTTGTTTGCAAAATGTGTTAGGGTTTTATGATGTTTCAAATTGTTTTTTCCCTCAGTTGGTTTCCTTTCCCCTTCCCTTCTTTTCATATTCATATATATGTCATTTTCCCTATGTTATTTGTAACTGAAATGTAAATCCCCTTGCTATCCCTAAATCACTAAATTGAAACCCTACCCCTCCCAAGACACACATATAAAACAATGTATATATAAAGTTTCAAAACCCTATATCCCCTGTCATATGCATGTACAAAAATAACAAAAATTGTTGATTTAGAATGTCAGCAAGTTGGTGCATAAATTCCCTTTTTCCCTTGATTAAACATGTGTACATATACTCCATGTTTATTTCCATATATGTTTTCCCTATATACAAGGTGTCTTTGCAAATGATTTCCTAAATTCCAATATGTGTTCCTATAAGCATGATCATTTGCTAAATCTCCCTTGAAATTCCCTGTTATTTTCATATTTTCCCATTCCTTATTAAGAAATTCCCTCCCCTAACATTCCACTCATGTTTTTCCCCTTGAAACAGCATAGAGTTCAGCATTTTTGCAGGCAGAGACATCAGTTCCATTTGTCTTTCAGTTTGTCCACTTTGCTCCAAAAACCATGTCAAAAGCCGAGACTTATGAGCAAAGTGATGACCATTCATCATCTACAGAGGAGAGGAGGCCTCGTAAGGGTGGTAAGGGTGGACATCATAAGCGAGAG
>APFE030781582.1:0-30000 GCA_000404065.3 Pinus taeda
GACTTCCTGTAGAAGCTTGTGAGGAGAGATTACCATCCTTTCTTGTTTCATTTGGAAGTGGGTGAGCTTGTCAAAGTAGAGGAAAACTCTTGCTGGACCCTGGGAGGAACTTGCACAACACCAAGGCTCAGGTTGTAATGGTTTCTTTTTTGTTTCCTTAATACAAATAAGTCCATTCTTCTCAATGATTTGTTGTTAATGAATTGTTTCATATACTCCTTGGTCTATATGTTGAATATGCTTTGTTTTATGGAATATTCAGGTGTTATGTATTCGTTTGATTGTTAGTGTATGCAGGTTTCAAAGTGAAGGAGGAGCTCATCCGGATCAGCGAGGCTGGACTGCTACAACGAGCATTGGATTTGAGGTAGGATCGAAAAACACTTGGTTTCTCATAGAATAATGTATGTTTAGAGAAGGATTGCTCTTAATTGTCTTGTTTATCACTAGAGAGTCTTAGACTCCTAGGGAGGTTAGTTTTGTCAGCAAAAATAACTCTTTCCGCATGACAAGGAGCATGATATGTTAATTAATTTTCCAAGATAAATGGTAAACAATGCATCAGGCAACATGGTTTGGAGGTAGGCATTTACAGCCTAGCCTTGAGCTCCTTCCCCTATGTATTCCTAGCAATATGAACCCTACAGATGGAACTCGACCTCTCCCTTTAAGTTCCTTGTGTGTTCAAATCCTTGTAGTGGAATGTGACTTATGAAGAGGTGGAATAATTTGCATTTAATTTGCAACAAGGTGGAGTTAAATACGCACCCCTTCATATCATTTTATATTTTCAGTAAGATTTTCAAGATTGAATGGCTATGACTAATCTAGCCTCTTATTGAATTGCAACAAGGATGGCATTCATATGTAATGGAACTTTCATATAGAGGACCTTGTGGGACTACACCTGGTGCATAATTTTATATACCCTATTTTGGGCCATGAATCCAACAAGGAATTACAACAAGGATACAGTGGCATGTAGAGTAAGCACCTACATACAATTTTTATTGTCACTCAAGCTCATAATGGAGAGTCTAGGTTCCTTATCATGCACAGTTCAACCCATTGACATAAATCATGTAATGGAAAGGGTGATAGTGGCAATGAAGGGCATGCTAAGTTTCTTCCACTAGCAAATTGAAGCTTTCAAAAATACACATGATTCCCTCCAGTTGTTAAAAATCTCAATGTTGGAATTCATGCAACTTAAGCTAGACTGACTGTAAAATGAAATCCATAATGAAGTGGTATCCATACACTACAAATTGGTGGACTCAAAATAATTGTTTACTGTAGGTTTCCAATTAACCTGAGTAGAAGGTGGGGCCAATGAAGATGCAACAAGGAAGAAGAACAATAGAATCAAGAACCAGAGTAGTCAGGTTGAGTAAATATCCTCAACTTGAGAAATCCAAAGTCTAGAATACCAACATATTGTCATTATTTTCTTTGTTTAAATTTATCAATGTTAAGTATATTTTGCTAGTATCGATGGGTTTACTACAGAGTCTATAAAAGACATCTATTTCAAATTATAGGTAGAAAAATCCAGAAGCATAGGATCTTATTGTTTTGGACCGTTGAAAGTGAAATTATAGAGGAGATGGATGAATTATGTAAGGGTACTGGCATGAAAACCATATTTTATTTTTAATATAAATATTCTAACCATTCCTTTGAAATAAGCTAGGGTTTGAAACCTTTCGAGAGCATTTTGAGGCATAAAATGATGTTTTCGGGGGGGGTAAAACTTTAGAATAACTCCATTTATTCCTATTTTAGATACATATACCTTTCTAATGACACAATAATCACCTCAATGAGATTCTGTATGCATAAATTATGCCACTCATGAGCTAAGCTCCATGTTTTGTCCACCATAATTTGAGAAGATGTCATGCCAAACCCCCATTACTCAAGAAAAATGGGCTAGCCATGTAACCATGATGAAGAAGACCCTAGAAGAGTCTGTATTGTAACTATGGTTAAGAGTTGAGGAGGTTAAACCTAACCACTAGTAGTCTATTATGATGTGTTATAATTGGCCCACTAGGAGGAAGAGGAGTTCCATTATTTTCAACTACATTTGCTCCATAAATGAGCAGAGTAGCTAACAGGGATAGGAAGAGAGAACACAAAGAGTATTTGTGCATTGTATTATTCAATGGGTCACGAGCGTTAATTCTTTGTACTCACAACCATCTTCTATTTAGAGAAAGAGAGAAGACTGAACTCACCTTCCAACTCAGTTTTCTTTCGAAAGGGTTTCCTAGGTTATATCTTGTGTCAAATCATGAGTTTTTATTTCATTTTTCTCAATTTTCTGCATAATTATGATTTTCATACATATGCAATAAACAATAATTTACATATGAATAAATATAAAGAGAAAAAAACCCTCATACTACAGATTTTGGATTTTTAAGTATAGTTTATCAAATTTGTTGTTACAAACTATCTAGTGGAATATCAACAGAAATCTACAATTCGTATTGGTATTAGAGTAGGTTTCTTTGGGTATATTATGAATATTTGCAAGGAACCTATATTGTCTAATCCAAAAGTCATAAAACCACAATCATGGATGACAAATATATGAATAACATTTGTGATCCTACAGAGGAGAGGTTTTCATGGCTGGAAGCACAAGTTGCAAATATAAGTTATAATTGAATCTCCTCATGTCAACCTTGATTAATAAGCTTAGAATATTTAGAGAAGATGGGGGTTCTAATGCATATGACTAATCAGGAGGGAGATCAAGAGATTGGAAAGAAATAGAGACTAAGCTTAAGAGAGGACCCAAAAGAGGTCAACCTAGTTCGAGTGCCATGAACCATTCAAAGTCCCTATTCAAAATGGAAGAGAATATTGATATCAAGCTATACTAATATGGTATAAATGCTTTAAAGATAAATCATTGGTTGCAACAATTAGAGGTTTATTTCAGTATTCATCATAGAGAGGAATAACAAAATATTTCATTTACACAACCAAAATTACGGGGCCATTCCCTGACCTAGTGGGAAAGCCACAAGGGGACATTAAATTTGGAGGGAGATCCTCGAATGACTAAGTGGGAGAAATTTAAAACCCTGAAAATCACAAATTTACCCTATTAGGTATGTATAGGACCAGTGGATCCATTGGCACTACTTCAAGTAAAAGCAAGGGTAGAGTGTACAAGAGTACACCATAGAGTTCATAAAGATGGCCATAATGTTGGGTATCTACCCAAAGAACCTAAATGAACTCCTCAAGTATCTAGGGGATCTACATAGCCATATGTAGAAAAACGTGATGTATTTTAAACCCATGGTAGAAAAATATGCTTGTGTATCATAACAGTACCTAGAGAACATAGGCCAGAAGAAAGGGAAATCAAGTTGGTTGAAGTAGAAGGAGCACCATGATGTGTCTAAGGAGGGAAACAAGAAGTGGAAAGAGGGAAAATATAAAAAGATGAAATCCAAAACACATAAGTGCAAGGATCCCAACAACCATTGCAACCATTTTAATATGGACAAACACATAGAGGAGAAGTGTTGGAAGTTACATTTGGTGCTTAACTTGAACAAAAAGGAAGGATAATGAGAATAAGAATATCATGGCCATTAATTTGAAAAAGTAGATTTAAATCATCTTGGACGTGAATGAGAATATCATTTTTACATCAATTCAAAAGGATTTGAATGAGTAGCCTTGAGAAATGGGAAGAGAAAGAAATGACCAAACTCTTCCACATAAATATATAGGTCAAGACAAAAATTGATGCTCTGTTTGAATCAAGATCATAGGAAAATCTCATTCTAGTAGAGTTGGTAAACAAATTGGGACTGGAAATTTATGATTGTTGTTGTAGGGATTTAATCATGGTGAAAAAAATGGAAAATGCTCTCAGGTTTCCCAGAACCTAAGGCAGGCGGATCAAGGTATATACTACAATAAATGTAGACGTATTCAATTAAGAAAGCATTAGATTGAAATTGACAAAGAAGAGGAATGATTGATTGCTTGTATTTACATGAAACTTAGTTGGAATAGTCAGTGTGGTTGAGAAAGATTCCTCATCCAGTTCCAAGGATGAAATTTGCACACAAGGCAGACATATGTTATATTCACAGCATATATACTTCACCTATTCAAAACACTAGCTAGTAAACAACATGATACCTTTAAATGCATTGACAATAACCATAATCCAAATAATTGCAACATAAACATAAAAAATATAAGCTTGAGACAATGATATGGATGAAACAACAGTAAATCTATATATTTGGTGAACGAAGATTACATCCATAAGGTGTTGCAGCAAAACCTCCTTCAGCTCCTAGATCCTCAATCTCTCTCTCAATCAATATATTTGCAGCATAACATTACAATGAATTTTGATCTTGATTACATGCCCTAGCCTCCATTATTTATCAAATGAAAGGCTCTAATGTTTTACCAATTCCTTCACCAGTTCAGTTTGGGAAAAATCCAAAGGATGGAAGATGTTTCCTCTACTTTATCGCTTTCTCCTAGTCTAGTAGTCTTGGTTTAGGATAGGCAACATCCATAGATGAGCTTGACGTGATATTTTCCAGATTTTTAGAGTCAAATTTCAGTAAACAATGGAGGCACAGTGAGTTAACTCATGATGTTTTCTCATAGGCTCGTGAAATTCGAGTAATGTGGCCCTCATTAAGGTACAAAGTGTTTATGGCTAGGGTAATACAGGTTGTTTGTTTTGGCCATTGTTTATAAACTTTGTCCAAGTCTTGCTAGGTGTGTTACTATGGAAACAAATGTATGTAATAAGGGTTTATTCTAGTCAAAAAATGTTCTTCTCCTCTAAGTTGATGAGGAGATATTTTCTAGTATAAAAAATTCCCCCTAAAGTGTGAGTACAAAGAAGAGGATGATAGCCAAAATACTTTACATTATAGCTGAAGGGAGAGAGTTTCAAATTTTTCAAACAAAAAGATGCTTGAAAACAACACACCTATGTCAAAGATATATAATAATGATGTCTTGATTCAAGCATTCCCATGCTTAGCAGCTAAACCATAACGATGTCTAATGGATCTATGACATATCATCCACCAATAAGCATAATGTGGATAGATGTCATAATGTACCAAGTATGATAATTTTTCTCCAAAAAATAATAGTTGCAACTCTGGAGAGGAAACAAGGCTTAGTGATGTAAGCCTTTACCAAAGGTCTTCATCCACATATCATTATAGCATAATTATACACATGAATAAATGAGTTACTATCGATCATGTGAGAATTATTTTGATTAGCTGTTAATGATAAAAACCATTAATAGATGCAAGTATATCCATCGATAAGGATGATGGTCTCCAAGATGCACGGTACAATCTAGCAAGTGTGAATAAAAGAGTTGAGGTCGAACACTAATAGAATCTTTCAAGTGGGAGCCAATAAGGAAAAACCCCAATCAAATGCACAAAAACATGTCACTAACAATTGCAAGCTCTAAGTTACTGACATGTATCTCGATTTTCTTCCTGGACAATGTGTTGAAGTTGATAGGAAGGAACTTGTCAATGGTAGGCAATAAGGAGTCCTACATTAGTTAACAAGAAAAAAGACAAAAAAGATTGATTTTGAAGATAGAGCAAGACAATAGGATGAACTGACTAAGGGAAAGATTCATATGATTGAATGATTGGTAAAGGTAACCTATTGTAGGTGAACCCTTGAACAATAGAAGGTGTGACACCAAAAAGACTAGGCAACTTGGGCTCAAGAACACTAGGAGTAGCAGTACACGAAGATGTAAGGACATTAAGGTATCAAGGCAAGACTCATAAGATGATATGGTTCTCATAAAAGTTGACAAAAAGAGGAATATGTTGGGAAAAGTGTCATGTTCAAGGGATTAACAAAATATTGTTGTCAAAAATTCCATCAGATATAGATATAGGAACCACTGCATCATCCAATTTTTTCCCAATCTGGTTCAGTTTAGTGATTCTAGAAAGGGTAAAATCGGTGGTATTTTCACATTTAGAGAGTCTAAAAAGACCATAAAGAAGACTTCAAGGGGGTACCTTTTTCATGGTTGATAACTGGGTGTGATAAATGGTTAATAATATACTTAGCATAGTTCATTTTCCGTAGTTAGTTCATTGAATCTGGATAAAGTGATATACTTATGCTCAATAGATTCCCACCTTATTTTGTTATGGGTACGAGGGGAACAAAGTAAACTCGATATTCTTTGTAATGTTTGAAACAAGTCAGATAAAGAAAATCTGTAGTATCTTTTTTATTTTAAGCAATGAGAAAAAGATAGAAAAGGAATGACTCAATTTTTTTTTGTAGGAGTTTTACAAGCTCGAAAGAGGTAACTCGATGTTTTTTTAGCTTTACAAGCAAGAAAAAGTCCCTAAAAATAAAGATCACATCGAGTCTATAACGGTCAAATATACAGAAATTAACTTGAAATTGCATTAGATCACATTAAGATATTTCAAAATAGGTACTAAGATTGATTCATTTAGAAAAATATGGAAAAATTGCTTCAACATGACTAATTTGAGGGTTACGCATATCTCCAATGTCTATAAATAGGATTTGAAGTCCTCATTTTCACTAATTTAGTTGGTGAGAGATATTTGTAGAGAAAAAAGAAGAAGATCTTATAGAGATAATTGTACACAATTTGGGCCACCATTTTGACACCCGTCAGTTGCAGGTAAGAGTTAAAACCCTTCTCTTTCATTAAATGTGTTTTATTTTAGTTTTTACCTTAAGTTTTTTGTTTTTATAGGATCCCTAGCTCACTTGTTTGGGTAACGTAGTTGCCTAGGCCAGTCATGCATATTAATGTACCCTTCCCAAATGGGAATCTCATGTTAACACACCCCGTTGAGGTCAAATAGGTTGATTTAACGAAAATATCAGGGAGAAAAAATAATTTCTCAATATAGAAGCTTGACAAATGAGGTGAGAACTAATTTTAAAGCTTGATTTTGTTGGATAACTACAACACAATGAGTCTATCGAGAGAAAGAGTCCATGATAGGGAATAATTTCAAATTTTGAATGAGCTAGCATGCTTAGTAGCATTATGAAGATATGGTTTTATGAAGTTTACATGGTTGGACCTAATGAAGGCCCGAGAAGAACTTTTGAGGACAATTCAAATGTGGGATGAGAACTAAGGGGTGTTCATAGTGGGGGGGCATGAATTAAACATTGAGAAGGATGATATCTACTTTATTAATGTTTTATCTTTCACAGGGGCACGAGCAAACCTGATGTGAATCAAACTTAATCCCCAAACCATAGGTGATTTAATCATAATCTTTTACACACCAGACACCCTCAAAAATGAGTAGCAGAATTATGGTCGAAAGAGTGAGGGAGAGACCAATGAGATCTATCTTGTGGATGATAGTTTGAACAATAAGGGCTAAGATCTAGCATGTATAAACAAAGACCCAAATTCTTATAGTAATAGATTGTATGAAACCATGGGTTTTTTACTGGCATGAAAGTCTTCTCATATGAGTTAAAGCAAAACTGACAGCGTGTAAGACTCGAGCCCAAAGAGAATTTGGGTATGACACACTGATTGTATCCTTCTTTCTAGAGATATTTCTTATCATGAGGCCTTGGGTGATTCTTTCCATAGAAGGTTTAAGGGAACCAAGGATGCAACGATGGTCTTCCTTAATGCATCAGAGAAGAGGTGGGCCTAATATAAAATATTTCGATGCAAACTTATTCGACTAGTTGCAGGCTTATATCCCTATGATTGAAGAATTTCCATATGCATTGATGAACTACACAGGAGATATAGAGTTGGTTCTACCACTAGGTACTTGGTGGAGCCCAATAGGTATTAATATAAAATAGTGACAAAGTATTTTTATTTTTGAATTTTATGCAATTTGTTTGGTGCAGATGTAACAAACTAACAAGAGTGTTGGCATGAAAAATATGTGGCACTAGTGCATCCTACATGTACACCTCATCATGCGAAATAAGGTGAGAAGCTTCCTAAGTATGGAACAACAACTAGGGTTGTGGACACTATTGAAGGGGGTGATGATGCACATAACCTATGTGAGGTTGCTAAGAACCTCAAGGATTCATTTGCAGTGGCATACAATGGGTGTGTCAAAGAGATTTTTTGTACCTATTAGGAGGATAGTATGGGTGGTGATATGTTATCATGAGTAGCAAACTCAGCAGGATTAGATGTTGTAGTTCTTGGGTGTCATTCCAGGCTCGATGAAGTCATTTTGTAAAAAAACCTAAGTTTTGGGGATTTTTGGATGTGCTGAAAACTTGAGACAATATATATATATATATGTGTGTGTGTGTGTGTGTGTGTGTGTGTGTGTGTGCATTTTAAGGTGGATTTGATATTTTTATGTATTTTTCAATGGAAATATACACTTACGCTTGCAACTGTAATAAATGTGATACATGCGAATATAATACATTTCAACTAATGCATTAGATTCTCTTGGAATATATTAATAAGTGATGAACTCAAAATATCGTTCCAAAAGATGAACTGTTAAAAATTGACACGAGAATATTGGATTATGAATTTGATAATCATTATTCAAATGCATAGCCGCCAATTGGGAGTTTAACATAACCACTAAGTTTGAAACGCCAAGAGAAATATCCTCCGAAAGGAGTTTCATAAATGTAGTGTATTCGACAACATTATTAGTAGAATGACCAAGGAAGATTTCACCATAACTAAAGGGTTATGAAGTAGGTATGAAAATCACCCATAAATCTAATGTAATGTGCCAAGTATGTCAACTAGCACCATCCACATAGCCAACATATGGTAAGAGTAGTGATGAAATACGTGAAAAAGATACAAGCATAAGGAAAACAACCAAGTTTTAGCTAAAAAAAAGCAACGGAAAAGAAGCACACCAAAAGAGACAAAACTTTGTACATAAAATTACAAAGCATATGCTATTTAAGCATAATACTTATTTGGATAGAGCCTATTGTGAGGCTCAACGAGTCGGATGCCATCACAATCCATAAGTTCATAGGCCCCTTTAGAAAGGACATGGGTGACAATATAGGGATGATCTGAAATGCGATCTTAAATAGAAACTAAGGTATTACAGACTTATGTGCAGGAAATGCCTATATTACTTAGTGCAATGGATCGATAAGATTGTGAATAATATAGACAATCAACAATTAAAAAGGAACAATAACAAATATCCACATAGCCAAATGATAAAGGAGTTCACCAGACTTCCTGGCTACATCTCCTGGTCCAAGCTTTTAGTGTGACCTCTATATTATGTCTTCAAAATAGAGATTACAATTGTGAGCTCAAACATTAAGTCTCAACACAGCAGTCAGCGGTAATTACATAGAGTTACACGACCACCAGACCCCTTGGATGTTTCTCTAAACCCTTCTGGTTTTGCTCTGCTCTACTTCCTCTAGCTCAGCATAGTCAACTCCCTCTGGCTATCTAGCTCTCGGGCTCTGTCAACCTCTCTGTCCCCTTGTGTGTTTAACTTTTCTACATTTATCATTTTTTATAAAACGTTTTTGTTACAAAAATGCTTAAAACATGGAAACTAATTTGTTTATATTAGAAACAGTTTGAACGAAAGGATCGGTAGGCGTAGGTGGTCCCGATCATTTGGCCTTTCCCTAACTCTAATCCTGAAATAGATGAATTGGATAGTTGTCATGCCTCGTCTACCAACACCCCCTTTGATCACTGATCTACACTCCGTTAATCCAACGGCTGACGGCCTTTTCGGGTGGCCCACTTGCACGGGGATTACCCACCCGAAAAAGTGGTTTCCGCTCTCCTGCGCCATGCTACGTGTTAGCCAATGTATGGAATCAGGCAGATCCCATCCAATACCGCTTACTACTTGAAGCCCGTCCGAAATACCGTTTACCATGAAATTCAAATTTCTGTTGTTTTGGTTCATAATTCCTTTGGGTCCTTTGAAATCCTTTGTGCATGTGTAAAGTCCTCCTCTTTGATTATTTTTAATGCCATAAAGCATAGAAAATCACATATTGCATAGACTTTGGGCATGTGATTAATTTCCACCTTTGGTAACATTGCGATGTGATTATGCGATCTTCACCGTTGGATCTGTGGGCCCAATACAACTGCTCTCGTTAAGTCGTTGGTTCACTGATCACATTTCCCAATGGACTACCTCTGATACATTCCATTGGCCACCTCCGATGTGATATCGTCGATTCCATCCCGACCGTTTATCTGGCAGATCCAATGGCTCTGATTCAATGATTCATCATTTTCGCTTCACATGGGTTTCCGCCATTCCTTATTGTTTTTCTCTGCATTCTCTATTTCCAATATTTGAAGACTTAGAGGGTTAAGATCCATTTTTTATCACGCCTCCCCACTGAAAAGCTTTTGGACCACCAAAAGTTGGTTTTAAGCATCGATCAAGTGAGGATATTATTCCTTCACTTGTCCAATTTCTAAACATTGTGCCTTGCTTGGATTCGAACCCTTGAGTCCTACTCTCAGGTACTCAACATCCCCTCGACATGTAGTTCTCACCTTCCTGTCCATAACTGTGTCCTTGTGCAACTCATTGAGATACTCAGGCAACAGATCCTTAATAGAAGGCAACTGACCTTGCTCTTCAGGATCTTCAATCATTGAAGGTTCATACAATCTCAAGTTTTCAACATTAACGACTGAATAGATCTGCATATAAGCTAGTAGTTCAAGGCGAAAAGCATTTTCACCAATTTTTCCAAGTATCTTGAAAGGTCCATACCTTATTGGTTTAAGCTTCTTACCTTCACCCTGCATTCTTTCTTTGCTAATATATAGCCAGACTTGATCACCAATTTGGAAACTATGCTCAACTCGATGCTTATTATGTCTTGCCTTATACTTGGCTTGACTTATTTCCAACTATTCCTGTACTTATTGGTGAATTTCTTGGATTTGTTCAATGAACTTAGTTGCTTTGTCCACTTCATTGTGTCCATCAACTGCTATATCTTTACCAAAGACAATATCCAAGGGAAACTTTGGTATAAAACCAAAAAAAGTCTCAAAAGGAGATCTCTAAGTAGAAGAGTGTTTGGCACGGTTGTAAGCATGCTGCACATAACACAAATGCTCATCCCAAAGCTTGGGATGCTTGCTGCAATAGCCTCTGAGCAACTGGATCACTATCTTATTGACCACTTTTGTCTGACCATCTGTCTGTGGATGAAATGTTGTGCTTTTCTTCAATATGGTGTCCATTTACTCCCATAGACTTGACCAAAACTTCCCAACAAATCGATAGTCTCAATCAGATACAATAGAAGTGGGTAACCCAAAATGAACCCATACATTCTAAAAGAATAACTTTTTTGTTTGTTCAGTTGTAACCTTCTTATTACATGGTATCAAAATACACATTTTACTGAACATGTCCACACCTACATACAAATAATCATGACCTTTCCTAGACTTTGGGAATCCCCCAACAAAATCCATGGAAACACTTTCCCAAGGACGAGAAGGAATTCGGAGTGGAGTGTACAAGCCTAATTTTCTATTACTGGGCTTGCTTTTAGCACACATAGTACACCCTTTGATATATCTAGAAATTGTTTCATGCATTCTTGGCCAATAACAGAACCTTTGCAACTGTTTTACTTACACCAAAATGACCTAATATGAGAGAAGTATGTGCTTCTCGAATTATGTTAACTCTTTCAGTTTCTGGAATGCATAGCTTTCCCAAATGATATAAGAGTTGGTCCTTTGCATAATAATCCAATTCTTCTACCTGTTTTCCATGACTTAAAGTTGCATATACATCTTTAAAATCTACAACTTGAGCATATTGTTCAATGTAACTTTCATGAATTACTGAGTTGTGCTTAAGTATAGTAGATGCATTAATGATTGGTCTTGATAACATATATGCAACCTTATTGTGTATGCCTTTCTTATATCTTATGACAAGATGAAATTGTTGTGGAAAACCCATCTACCTATAATGTCTTGATTACTGCAATTTAGTTTGTGAGTGAAAATATTGAAGTGGTTGATGATTTGTATGTATGATTGTTTTTTTACCCATTATGTAATGTTTCCACTTTTTCACACTTTGTACTAATGCACACAATTCTTTATCATATTTAAGATAATTAACTACTGTAGAAGTAAATGTCTTAGAATGATAACATATGGGTTTTCTGTGTTGCATCAACACTGCTCCCATGGCATAGTCATTAGCATCTGTCTCAATCTTAAATGGATGTTGTAGATCTAGTAGTGCCAGTACTGGTGTTGTACTAATTTTCTCTATCAAGGTGTCGAAGGCTTTCTATTGTTTTCCTCCCCATTGAAACACCTGTTTCAAACTTTTTAAAGCATGTAAAGGAGCTGCAATCAGTGAAAATTTAGCAATAAACTTTCTCCAATATTGTGTTGCCCCTATGAAACTCCTAAATTCTAAAGCAGATTTTGGTTTAGGCCAGTTCACAATGACTTCAACCTTAGAGGGATCTATCTTCAATTCACCACCCCCTACAATATAACCCAAATAATTTAAAGATGTTCTACCAAATTCACATTTCAATAGTTTCACATAGAGATTTTCTCTTTTTAAAACATCTGAAGTCTGCTTCACATGCTTTACATGTTCATCCCATGTCTTACTAAAAGCAAGAATTCATATAAATAAACTATTACAAAATCATCAATAAATGGTCTAAATACATCATTAATAACTCGCATAAATGTAGCAGGAGCATTAGTTAAGCCAAAAGGAATAACCAACCATTCATAAAGTCCTTGCTTTGTCTTGAAATCAGTATTCCAGACATCTTATTCTGCGACTCGGATATAATGATAGCCACTTCTTAAATCTAACTTAGAAAAGTAAACTTCTTCTTTCAATTGATCTAATAAATCATCTATTTGAGGAAGAGGATAATGATTCTTAATTGTTATTTTATTTAGTGCTCTAAAATCAATACACATTTGCCATGAATCATCTTTCTTTCTCACTAGCATGATTGGTGATCCACATGGTGATGTGCTTGGTCGTATAAACCCCTTATTGAGCAACTCCAGTACCTGCTTCTTTATCTCTGCATTCTCTAACGCTGATACCTTTAATACATGTGGTTGTAACTGTTGTTTCATCACCTGAGTCTAACCCCAAGTCCTTCTAAATAGCAGCAGCATTCTTTGTCTCCTTGCCCCCAAACTTCTTAGGCTTTAGTTCTAGATGCAAAGACCAACAGTGTGCCTCATCATGTCCTTCTTTCTTACAATGAGTGCATGAATTTTTATCCTTCTTTACTATGTTTTCTTTCCTCTCCTTCCATTTCAGTTTCTTCTTTTCCTTGTTCTTGTTTACAAAATATTTAGATGATTTCCCAACCTCTGGGTTTACATTCTTACCTCTAGCCTCTAGATGTGTTTCTTGAACTGATACATCATCTAAGCTAGTGGGATTAAACATAAGTATAGTATGTCTTAAATAAATATGAAGACCACGTATATACTTCAATAAAGTCTCAGGTGAGTCCAATGAAATACCTAGAGTTAAAGCTCTTTTCCTGAATTCCTGAGTATAACTCTATACACTCTATACCTTCAATTTCCGAAGAGTTTTCCAACTCATCATTGCCTACTACATGTAAGCCAAAGGATAGAATTGCTTTTTGATAGCAGAAAAAAATTCATTCTAGGTAGAAATGATTTTACCATGTTTTTGAAGATTAGCTTGTGTCTTACCTTCCCACCATACCAGTGCAGTTCCTCCTAGTCGAAGGCTAGCCAGCTGGATCTTCTTACTTTCCGATTCATCGTTTTGCACCCTGCAATATACATCAATTTGCCTTATCCAATTATCTATATTTTCTGCATTAAGTTCTCCATCATAAATTGACAAATCAAACTTTACAGCTAATTTTATTAAAGAAGTTTTCTTCTTCTTCTTTGAAGAGCTAGTTTTATGTGAAGAGGATGAATCTGAGGATGATGATGATGATGGAGGAGATGGTGGAGGAGGCATTCCTCCTTTTCCTTTGTCTTTTGGAGGTGAAAATAGAAAAGGTTCCTCTACTCCTTTGTCTAATTTAGGTGTTGAAGTGCTTTCACCTCGACCCTTCTTGAACTCCAGATACATCTCTTCCACTATAGCTATTATGGTCACAAAATTATCTATAAACTGAGATTTTGATCCCAATGGAGCTTCTTTTGCCATTCTTCTCTAAGAAAATACCCTTTTGATCTTTGGATTAGCCTCAACAAGTACTCCTTCTCCTAATCTGAGCTTTAATCTAGTTAGCATTCATATTCTTACACAATCTTGTCTAACCTTAACAAAAACCTTATGCTCTGATACCACTTGATCTGAAATGCGATCTTAAATAGAAACTAAGGTATTACAGGCTTATGTGCAAGAAATGCCTATATTACTTAGTGCAATGGATCGATAAGATTGCAGATAATATATACAAGCAACAGTTAAAAAGACACAATAAGACATATCCACATAGCCAAATGATAAAGGAGTTCACCAAACTTCCTAGCTACGTCTCCTGGTCCAAGCATTCAGTGTGACCTCTATATTATGTCTTCAAAGTAGAGATTACAATTGTGAACTCAAACATTGAGTCTCAACATAGCAGTCAATGGCAATTATACAGAGTTACACGACCACCAGACCCCCTGGATGGTCTCCAAACCCTTATGGTTCTACTTTGCTCTACTTTCTCCACCTCTACACGGTCAACTCCCTTTGGTTCTCTGGCTCTTGAGCTTTGTCAACCTCTATGTCACCTTGTGTGCTTAACTTTTCTACGTTCATCGTGTTTTATAACATGTTTTTGTTACAAAAAATTCTTAAAGCATGGAAACTAATTTGTTTATATTAGAAACAATTTGAACGAAAGGACCAACAGACATGAGTGGTCTCGACCATCCAGCCTTTCCCCGGCACTAATCCCGAAACAAATGAATCGGATGGTTGTCATGCCTTGTCCGCCAACACCCCCTTTGACTATTGATCTATGCTCCATCAATCCAACTGCTGATGGCCTTTTCAAGCAGCCCACTTGCACAGGGATTACCCGCTTGAAAAAGTGGTTCCCTCTCTCCTGCATCGTGCTACGTGTCAGCCAATCTATGGAATCGGGTGGATCCCATCCAATACCGCTTACTACGTGAAGCCCATCCAAAATACCATTTACCATGGAATTCAAATTTCTATTGTCTTGGTTCATAATTCCTTCGGGTCCGTTGAAATCCTTTGTGCCTGCGTAAAGTCCTCCTCTTTGATTATTTGTAATGTGATAAAGTGAAAATCACATATCGCATAGACTTGGGCCTACGGGTAAGTTCTGCCTTTGGTAACATTGCAATTTGATTAAGTGATCTCCACCGTTGGATCTGCACACCTGATCCGATGGCTCTCGTTAAGTCACTGGTTCGCTGATTGCATTTCCCAATGGGCTGCCTTTGATACATTCCAGTAGCCACCTCCGATGCAATATCGCCGATTCCATCCCACCCATTGTTCTGGCAGATCCAATGGCTATTATTCAACGATTCATCATTTCCACTTCACTTGGGTTTCCGCCATTCCTTAGTGTTTTTCTCTGTGTTCTCTATTTCTGATATTTGAAGACTTAGAGGTTTAAGATCCATTTTGGATCAAGGGACCAAGCCACATTGGTTTAAGAGTTCTTTCCCCCAAGAGGTCATTCTTTTTTATCATAGACAAGGAAAAGGTCACCCTCTTGGTAAGAACAAGGCTTAACACATTTTCCATAGTAAGCTTTGACTTGACACTTGTGATCTTTGAGAGCTATTTCAACATCTCGAAGAGTTTCATCTAATTTATGAAGTGAAAACAAATTATCCTCTTGAAAAAAGGTATCGAGTAGGTGTTCGACAGTGAGTTTCAACGATGGAATCTTGCGCTCAATAGGGAGGAATTTGTCCAACCTTTAAACTAATTGAAATGGTGTGAAGCTTGTAGCAGTCTTCACTGAGGTTCAATATGCCCATAGTGTAGAATATAACATTCTATGCCAATAGTTTTGTGATTTCCTACTAATTGATGGATCATGGTTTTGATGATTCCATTTACGAATTTGACTTAGCCATTATCCTCTAGTTAGTAGGAGGACAAATGATCTTTGTCAAAACCAAGCATAGAAGTTAAGTCAGATATCATATGGTTTTGAAAGTGAGATCCACGGTTTGTAACAATGGTGCAAGGAACATTGAACTGATAGATTACCTGATTAAATGGGAATAACATGGCACTTTCACTGTCAACCTTGAAAGCAGGGATGGCTTTAACCCATGTCATGAAGTAGTCGATGGAAACAATAATGTAATTGTGACTATTAGTTGAAGTGGGATTGCAAGTGGTGAAGTCAATACCCCATTTTGAAAATGGACCAACAGTAACTACCAGGTGAATAGGGGTAGGGGGCACACACATTTTATTAGTAAAAACATGGCAAGGATGACACTGCTTGACTGTAGTAATATAATATTTGAAAATAGATGTCCAATAGTATCCAGCACATAAAAAATTTTGGGCACTAGCCATGCATGAAATATGATCGTTGTATGCCCTAGCATGGAATTCATTTAGAACGTGTCTTGCTTTGTTGTGAGTAAGACATCATAGAAGAACAAAATCAACACCACGCTGATATAAAGTATCATTAAGAACCAAGTAATTTTTTTCATGGTGGCGAATATGATGACAATCATATTTTGATAGATTGGGGTGCAAAAATTGGGTTTGAAGATACACAAGGATATCTCCATACCATGAGTCAATATATTCGACTAGGTATACATATTCATATAGCATGTGATCATGGGCTACATCATCCAGAACGAATCAAGGAAGCTCTGATAGAAACTTAGCAAATACCAAAGACCTTTTATTTTATTTTACATTGTTGAAGTCTAAATTAAATTCTTGGAGTATAACAATCCAATTTGAATACTTTACTCCAATGATTTGAAAAGAAATAATGTGTCTCATAGGGTTCTCTAGAGTAATGATAATTGTTTGGCATAGGAGTATGAAGTGATGGATTCAACGAATAGAAAAGGCTACTTCCAGAAAAAGTTTCTCCACATGTGAGTATCTAATTTCAGGCCCAGCAAGGCCTTTGGAGAGGTAGTAAATCACATACTAGCTATGATTTTTATCCTCTTGAGCAAGCCCTATACCTATAGATGATGGTGACACCACAATATATAATTAAAATCTATGCATATAATCAGGAAGGCTCAATAATGGTGCAGAATTCAAAGCATTTTTCAAGGCATCAAATGATATTTGAGCCTGATCATCCATTAAAAGTGGAACTCCTTTATTTAATAAGTGCATAAAGCCTTTTGTGAATTCTGCATAGATAATGAAAAAACGTCATAAGAAGGTTTCCTTCCCCTACAAACATTGGAGTTAAAGAATGGATGATGGAGGGGGAAATCTAAGGATTTCCTTGACCTTAGTGGGATCAACCTGAATCCCATGTTTTTAAACTATGAAACTAAGGAGGCAGTCAGACTCGACAAAGAAAATTCATGTGAAGATTTAGATGGATGTGATAAAATCGACAACTGAAAAAACAACTCGAAGATAAGTTAGGTGATCAGAATGGATTTTTGAATGATTAGGAAGGCCATCTAGATAAGCCTATGTAATTTGTCTGATATCATGGAAGGTGTAGTCCATAGCCTTTTGAAATGTTGCTCCCACATTCTTAAGACCAAAGGGAAGCTTTCGATAAGAAAACATACCCCAGGGACAGATAAAAGTTGTTTTGTTTTGATCAGCTATATTGATAGTGATTTATTTGTAGCGAGAGAATTTGTCCATAAAGGAAAAGGCATGGAAATCTAAGTAGTCATCAATAACTTGGTCAGTGAAACGTGTCAGATAATTATTTTTGGGGAAAGCAAATTCAAATCATGATAATTGATGCATATGTGGATGGTTCCATGCTTCTTATTAATGGGGACTATGTTAGACACCCATTCTATTAAGGGAAAGCGGTAGGTGAAAACAATTTTGGGTAAGTTTTCAATTTCTTCCTTCATGGCAATGGACTTCCAAGGCTGGAATGGTCTAAGTCATTTTCGAATGGGCTTGGCTCCAACATATGTCTTCATCTCATGCTCAATGAGAAAAGTGTGTATGTCAGGAATTTCCTCATAAGACCAAGCACAAATGTCACGAAACTCTTTAAGAGACAGGGGAAGCTAGCAATCTTCTCAGGAGTGCATTTCTCCAATCTGTATGTTTTCCACGACAAATGTTTTGATTGAGATGTTGATAAGCATGGTTTTGGACAAATTCCATAAATTTCCTTTTGCATCATTCTCATGAACAGTTCTAAAATGGGAAGGTACAATCTGAGGGTGATCAAAATATAGGATTTGTAAAGGATAAGTGCCCAATTCAGTTTGAAGAGGACATTGAGGCATGATGATGAAACTCACCCCAAGGTGACTCGTCTAAAGACATGACATGTCCCCAAATGGAACAATGGTACAAGGGATCAGTAGGATCCAAAGATCTATAGGGAAATCAAAAATAGTCGATAACATTGAAACATTCAAAGGAACATCGAGCAGTAGAAAAGGTAAACACCCTAAAAGCAAGGAGGCCTTCAGTAGACTGGCCCTGGTATTGAAAAATATTTCAAGAGAACCACCCACTAGAGGATCATTGTTGGCAAGTGCAATACCATCCTCCCACATTTACCCAAGTTAACTGGCCCACTGGGTAAACATGTGACGAGAGGATATTATGATGTGATTCTACTCCCCATGTATAGTTAAGGAAGTGGAACTGACACAACCAACCCAATATGACCTTCCGCATATGCTACAGAACCTTTAAGAGCTAACCAACCCTTCCAAGTGATCAACCCCTAAGGAAAATTGAAATTTCACTGATCTAGACCCCAAAATCCTCCCATGACAAGCCATGCATGTGAATGAGGCCTTCAAGTTTCTCCCAAAACAAGGGCATCCCAATGACTATGGACTTTTTCCACTAGCTCTGAGCCAGTGACCCCAGACTCTGTGCCAATTTTTCACGACCAGGACTCAGTCTACTACCCATAACTTCATGAAACATTTAGAAATGATAAATAACATTGGAACAAAGGTACTAATGAAAACACTTTATCATTGACTTATTAGATCCCTACTAGCCATGACATGCAGTTTGTTAAACATGTCACAATTATGCATTATACAAGTCATAACCACAAATTTGAGCATAGGGGTATCATACTTATTTGACATTCATAAAGAAGCATTGTTTCCATATCAAAATAGTTGCATTATCATCTATTAGGTCATATATTCATTATACTTTCAATTACTAATTAAACATGATGAGATCCATACATTAAGTCTACCATAAAACATGCTCATAGCCAGCATACAACCAAACAAAATAACAAAGATGTAATACAAGAGAACCCATCAGATCATGGATATCCAAAAATTGAAAGGAAAGGTTGAAGAACACTATCACACCTGGAAAAATCCATGCCAGTGACAACAACAGAATGAAATACACACATGCATGTACCATGAATGCCAAAAATAGCAAGGAAATCACATATGCAAATCAATACCTACAAATAATCTCGTTGTAGCTACTAGATGTTGCTCTTTTTTTCTTGAAATTTTCATTTTTGGTCCTTCCTTTTCTTTTCTTGATCCAATGCTAAAGTTCTCCTAGAAAACTCTAAGTATCCAAGAGTGTGTGAGAGAGAGAATAGAGAGAGAGCTCAAAAACTGAACTGAAAAAAGGTAACAATTGATCCTCAAAACCCTTTTTATTAATGAGGCCTCTATTTTCTTCAATTTTCCATTATTTTACTTCATTTTTCTCCCCACATTCAACTTGTGGTATTTCACCTTCCTTTTCTTCTAATTTCCATTATTTTCATAAATAAAATACCAATTAATCCTCATGCCTCTCCAAAGCCTTTGCCTTTGCCAATTTCCTTTAGCTATAATAAATTGTATTAAACACCTACACCAAAATCTTTTTGCCCAACATTCAACTTGGAATACATGTCCCATGACCTTGGTTATTATTTTGGCTTTATTAACTTTATTACATGGAATTTGACTAGGATTGTTACAGAACCCTCCCCTTTGGGGGAACACCATCATAGGTGTTCAATGACACCTATAACCAATAAGACTGCTGAAAGAAAAAAATACTACCCAGGGAGCTTTATAAATTATCTTGATGCAGTATTTACAATGATCAACTTGTTGAGAAGCAAACCAACAAGAATAACATAACAACATGAAAACCATGACAACATGACACCCATATCGCTTATTAGAGATTTATAACACAACTCATTTTAGTATATATATATATAGACACCAAAATATCACCCCAAAACATATACCGAAAACATTCTCTCAACCATCGAATAGAGAAAGATACATAGCCAACATCTAATCCACCATCTCCCATGTAGCTTCATCAGTCCCAAAGTGCTTCCACTGCAATTTAACCTGCTCGATTGTTTAGTTCCAGAGCATGAGAACCTTTCTCAGCAATATACACTAAGTAACTAATTGGAATTCTCCATCTGGATCCACCTACAATACAAACCAGTCAATCACATGATAAGAATCTTTAACATACTTCTTAAGAAATGACACATGGAAAACATCATGGACTTTCACTGTCGGAGGCAGTGCAATTCAATAAGCTATTGGTCCAATCCTTTAAAGAATCTTGAAAGGTCCACAAAAATGAGGTGTCAACTTGGAACACAATCTAATCCTCAAGGAGCTCTTCTTGGGCTTGATGTGTAAGTACACATGTTTCCCAACTTGAAAATTCTTAAATAACATGTTCTGATATGCATAAATTTTATGCTTGCCCTGTGCTTCTTTCGAATTATTCTTAATTACCTACACTTCCTATTCCATATATACTAACATGTTCATTACAATCAACACCCTATTCACTAGATCACTCCAACTGATGGGAGTATTACAACTCTTCCCTTACAATTCTTCAAACGGACTCATCCTTAATGACTCTTGATAACCATTATTATAAGAAAACTCAACCAACGGAAGGTAATCCTCCCATCTCCTCTTTTCATTCATCACATACATCCTCAACCTGTCCTCCAATATCTTGTTGACACTCTCTATCTATCCATCTGTCTGTTGATGATAAGTTGTGTTGAAGGCCAACTATGTCCCCAAACCTGCAAACAACTCCTTCCAAAACTTGGAAGTGAACATAGCATCCTTGTCTAACAAAATATTCCTTGTAACACCATGTAATCTCACCACATCTTTGATGAATACCTGTGCCACATCACTAGATGAGTATGTAGACTTCACTAGAATGAAGTGTGCTACCTTTTTCAACCTGTCCACCATAATCATGATGGAATCATGTTGTCTAGATGTCCTCAGAAAAATTGTGATGAAATCCATGGAAATGAGCTCCCACTTCCACTCTGGAATCTAAATCGGCTATAGTAGTCAACTTGGATGCTTACACTCTGCCTTCACCTACTGAAAATCCAAGCATCTAGCCCAAAACTCAGCCACATCCTTCTTTAGATTCGGCCAATGATAAAACTTCTTTGCAATTGTCAATGTCTTTTTGTATCGTGGGTGCCCTTAATACAATTTTTCATGAAACTCTCACAAGATAGTCTTCTAGAGTTCACTTTCATTCAACACATATATCTTGTCCCTAAATCTAACCAAACCATCTGTGGTAAGATGATATTCCACATCCTGACCACCTATACTGTGTTGTAATATGTGCATAAGATCCATGTACCTTCCATCCTGTTGTCCTACCTATAATATCTGATCCTATAAGTCTATCCCATAAGAAATCATAGTTGCAATGTTATTCACCTATACTTTCCCACTAAGAGTGTTTGCAACCCTATTCTCCTTACCCTTGATGTACTTGATCTCAAAGTCAAACTCACTTATCATGGCCAACCATTTAGCTTCTGTAGAATTCATATTTGGTTAGTCAAATAGATACCTCGATCCACTGTGATCACTCATCAAGATGAACTGCCTCCCAAGAAGATAGTGCCTCCATGTCTTCAAAGTATGGATGATCATTGCCAACTCAAGATCATGTGTTGGATAATTATTGTTGGGTAGCAGATCCCCCCATAGTGGATTTTTGGTGCTTATAGCCCGAATTTTGGTCAAAAGTAATGTAAGACCTCGCGAAATGTGGGCATGGAACATGAGAGTTTAGGGTTGTCCGCCCTAAAATATTTTAATTTAATATAGAATGTGTTGACCTAACCATGGTTTTCAGACAGGAGAAATGTATAAATAGAGCGAAGCTCTAAGAGTAGAAGTAAGTTTAATTCAAGGTGATCTTAAGTGATATGGGGTTTTGAATGTGATATTCACTCTAAGTCTGTAAGTCCGAGTCTTGGGTTGTAGGAGTAGGAAGATGCTTTGCAATTGTGTGCACAGAGGCCTGGTAGAGTCCACAATTGTGTGTGTGCACCCCTGCAGCTGAGTGCGTAGGGTGGAATTGGATTGTACTAGAACAAAAGGTTAATAAAAGATAAGTTGATTTTGGAATATTGTGCATCTAATCAGTGTGTTTATGTTTCAGTTATATCCTTGCATCTCTTTACAGTTGATGATTGCACACACTGGCTATAAATGTTAAATGAGTAAATAAGAATACTGGGCCCACAAAATTAAGTCAGATCTATCATAATAACACCGTAATGGTAAAGGATCTAGGCAGCACCTCTTCACACTTTGTTCAGAGCTACGCGAAGGTCAGACGGCTACGCGGAGCTACACTAGTGCGTAGGATCGGTTTGCGACCATTCTAGATCTCATCAAGACATCCCTAGGGTGTAGAAACCTAGTTCTACCACCCTCCCATACTACCTCAGGTGAAACCTCAGTCCACGCTCCATAGACTGTTGCCGAAAGGGCCGGTAGTTTCGGGATTTGTTTGGCTAAATCACTTCTGAACCTGGATCAGGTCCCAACAAGCAAACAAATGGTTCCATTGCCAAGACCGAGATCTGCCTAAGGGATGTTTGATGTCGAAACACTAGAATCCTACAAAGAAGGAAATTGAAGATTTGGATCAAAAAATTCATGAGTTCATGACACAGGAAAACAAAATGCTACAAATATCCGAGAAGAGGTGGCTGGATCGTTACATGTATACGGAGATCCATGAGAGCTTCTTTGCATCCTTCTCTTTAAAGTTGTATGATTGGATCACGAGGTTAGCCGACAGCCAGGGAAGGTATAAGCTAGATCAACTGATAATGTGGACTTTGGGGTTAGTGCGCAAGCTAGAGGCATCAGAAGATAAGATCATGTAGACCGTAGACCATTGGCTCGACCAAATAATAGGAGGGTTTATCACTGAATTTGCGATAGACATGACTGTAAGCTACAGTGAAGCAGAAAGATGTTTTCTCAAGGGACTACGAAGTAAGTACATCAAATCTTTGAATACCTGGATTAAGATGTTGTTATGTGAAAAATGGGTGTTGCGAATACATTAATGATTGGAACAAAGTGAAGCGGAAAGGTCTACAAAGGTATCAAAGGGTTAGGAAACATTCCTTTAATTTCACCTACACGAGCAAGCGAGGAGGAGCACGCTCAAGTCTCGCCGAGGAGTCCGGTCAGTTTGATAAGGCAACGCATTCTGCAGTTACCATCTCCACTTATGCCACCACTCGCTTCACCTCCTTCACCTCCATCTTTGCCCACACCACCTCCATCTTTGCCCAAACCACCTCCACCAAACCAGTAGTTCAATATGGCAAGCGGGATTAAGCTACTCATATTTAGGGGAGTAGGAAATGAGGACCCAAATCAGTTTTGGTTCATGGTAAGAGTAGTGTGGGAAGCACAAGGGGTTATGGATGATAACATTAAGAGTGCCACATTGGTGAGCACGCTACAAGATCGCACGCTGACATGGTGTATCAAGCACTCGAATGATCACACAAATGCAGGAATAGCAGAGATCCAGGATGTGTTGAACAAAGAATTTAGCCAACCAAAGTCAGAGACACAGTCAATCATTGGATTTAAAGAGATCACGATGCTTTCAGGCAAGACCCCTCGGATCTGGATAAGAGACTGAAGACTATGATCCGTGAGGCTAATTTGATGCTAACGGATGTGCAACACCACACGTAGTTTGTGGCATCTTTGATACCACACTTGAGAACGGTGCTATCACAGCAGAAGCTTTCACCCCAGGCAGAAGCATTGGAGATGGCAATAAGGTTTCATGAAACCCCGATACAAGATTTGGGATTAGGAGTTCAACAGATTCATGCGCAGCTTCAGAATCTCTATCTAGAAATGCAGAGCTTGAAGCAGGATAGGGCACCATAGCCAAAGGTGCCCAAAGAAGTGTGGTGTGTAAAATGTAAAGGCCAGGGCCATCACAAAGACCACTGTGAAGTATTCATGAACTACTTGGTGGGAGGGGGACCAATGCCATTGATACCAAAGGCACATGCAGAACCAAGTGCAGCACCTGCGCTCTGGTGCGCAATCTATCATATGGGAGAAAAGCACACAACGGACAACTGTCATTTATTGCAGAAGTATATGCAGACTCCCCAGCAACTGTTTTTTTAATTTTTGTATATCGGTAGGCCACGACAAGCGTACTTGTCGTAGCTACGAGTTAATGATGGAGTGAACCCCAACATATAGAATGCAGACAAAAACGTGAGGTCTTGACCCAGCCACAAGGATGGAGCACGGTGGATTTCAAGGGCGAGGTCTAGGACGAGGAGGAATGTGGCTAGGAAGGGGCTGAGGATAGTTAATCTGTTACAATTGGGGAGGAGCGGGGCACTACGCTCATGATTGTACCAACCCAACGAGAATATCTTGTTCGTACTGTGAGTAGTTTGATCATGAAATGGTAGATTTTCCTATGTTGATCGCGCAAATGCATGAGAAAGGGGTACTTCAGCCTAATCCGATGTAGAATATTCAAATGATGAGGTCTGAACTATGAGAAGAAGACCCCAACATGAACATGGTTCTCAAAAACAGTGTGACCACAATGGAAGGTAAGGGGAAATCACCCAAGGAAGATAAATGGGTTCGCAAAGCCCCTACAAAGGAACTTGAGTTTGACTTGGAATGAATAAGGGAGATGTTTATGGAACTAAGGAGAGCTTCGCGGAGGCCTCTACTTTAGGTAGTAAGGATCAACCAGAGACAGGAATGTTTCCTTCTATACTTACTACCTTTTTAGAGACATGCATGAAACTACTGTGCCATAATACGGCAATTAAAGGACTACAGGAGTTGATAACTAGGTGTGTAGGGTCAGGGGAACTGCACATAGTCAAGAAACTAGGAAAGCATACATTGCACACTGGGAGGGAGATGAGATTAATGGTGCAGATTGGTGAATATGAAATGGATCAGGTAATTCTAGACCTGGGTTCAGATGCAAATGTGTTACCAAAGCAGACATGGGAACACATGGGTAGGCCTGCATTGCAGTGGTCCCCTATTCAATTACAAATGGCAAACCAACAAAATATCTTGCCCATGAGGAGGTTGCAAGGAGTGACAATAGATGTCGAAGGTGCAAGCAGTCAAACGGACTTTGAAGTGATAGATAATGTCGATGACAACAATCCTTATCCAACATTGCTAGGAATAGACTGGGCGACTGATATGAATGGAGTCATCAACAAGAAGAAGCGGAAGATGATATTCGAGAAAAAGTCCATTCGCATAGTAGTTCCATTGGATTTGGTCAAAGGTGCACTACACCAAGCCTGTGCATGACAATGACAACGAAAATGAGCTAGATTGCATTTACCAGGTAACAACGCAAGACCAAGATCGGGTAAACCCTACCGTAGATGGGAGAATCTCATGGGAGCATGACAGTTCCTGTACTTCAGATTTAGATGAAGAAATAGAATGCTAGTAGATCCAGTTTCATGAAGTGACAACGTTGAATTGCAACATGATGATCAGATCATTGCGACACGTGATGACCAAAGCAAGGGAACTACCAACCTACGATGGGGTAACAGGAGTGGATGAATTCTTGGACAAAAGTGCAGTATCAGAACAACAGCGGTACAATGCGCTGGAATGGGCGTTGCATGCGACAACCGTACGATGGTGGAGTACACATCAGAAGGCTATGGGGAACTGGTGTGTATATAGAAAATGGATGCGCTTATAGTTTGGAAGTCCCCAACATCAAATGCGAGCCGACAACCAGAATGGATTTGGCTATGCACCCACCTATGTTGACAGGTGCAGGTGTGTGTTGTGCAAGCATCTCCCAGACTAAGGATTGGAAGTCAGAACCCGATGTGGCAACAGGGAAGGCGACACACTCCACAAATAGTCCACGGTGGAGCATTCAAAAAGCTATGTATAATCATGAACAAATTCTACCAAATGGGACGAACTGATTGGGACCTGCGTGTGCCAGCGGTCTGATGGGCCTATGCGGCCATGTGCAGAAACCTGAGTGGGGAAATGGTTCTGAAGACGATGGGAAGAGTCAAGGCCATAGCTTTAGAAAAGGATCCTCACACTCCTACAATTGCGACAGTGCGCAAGGACCAAAGTGAAGAAATTATGCAGTCGTGCGAGGACAAACATATGTAGATTCGAGAAGCCATTCAATGAGGGAATCTTGATCTTCACGAACTCGAAGAATATCAGGTACGACTAAAGTAGGAAAACATATTAATGGACAAGGATATCAAAAAGTTGGAAACCAAAATCTCGCAGGCATTATGTGTTGACAGAAGGATGGGGCCACATATGGGAAACCCTACCATTGCACTAGAAGATTTTCATCGAGAGTGTTTGGATATACTACAGGGGCTGCGACCGCACCTTATCAGACGAAGTCACCAACGAAGTGCATCACATAAGGAAGAACACGAGGCATTGATGGGTGTGAGGGTAACTAAAGAAGGCCCGTGGACCAGATTGAAAGGTGACTTGAAGCCTCGCACCAGTAGTGCAACCACCTAATTATCCGTAGGAAGCACAGCCTCAACGCTCCATGCAGTTGAAAGAAAGCGTGGGACTACAGACGAGTCTGTATGGAAGCTACACGACTTGGAACTCACGCATAGGATCAGTCTAATGCAAAAGCCACGTTTGCACACCAGGCACTGCGCTGTCGTGCAGACAGGCAGGAAAGTTACCATTGGTGTCACTGTTCATGACAAGATGGCCAATTTAAGAACACAAGGAGTGGATGGCGGGCAATTAAGACACAAAGTCAAAGCGAGATTTAGGATTATCTATCGCCAATCTCGCATTAATGAGTCAATCTAGGGGGAACTGTCGAATTTGAATTCAAAGAGGCCTATAAATCATAGGTGGCCCTCCACTGAACAACCCTTGGCATTTTTAAGTTATTGTGTTATCAAGCAAGCATGAACTTGATGAACTTGGAGGTTGTAAAACTCTGTGGTTTGAAGCATTGCCAAAGGATACACAGGAGTCCTTGATCAGAATAATGTCAACAACCATGGGAGCTACGTAGAGTTCTACGCCACTGGTAGGTGATGCAGCAGAAATCCCTAAATTGACCCGAATGCTAAGGCCCAAAAAGGACCCACAGGCAGTAGGACCGGTCCGTATGTCTCCGTGAAATCTGCAGTTTGGAAAATTGTCAATGGAAGAAAAGGGAGAAACGATTAATATTGAGAGGGATGATGAAGAGGAGGACCCTCAGACCTTTGTAGAAGAGATGGAACCAGAGGAAGAAATGGGAGAAGACATCCAACTAGTACGTGCCACAATGAAGCTTCCCAAGTATGTCCCTCTATGGAAAGGGAGGGTAAAGGTACCTAAAGATTTGGATGTCGTTAAAAGCACACTCAACACCTCGTTCCTCCCCGAGGGAGTTTTGTTTGAAGGTTTGGCTGTGGGTCTTGTACTCACTATGAAGTTTGAAGACTGGGATCTCGCAGATAGAGAGAAGTTCCCTCATTTGGAAACTAGCCAGTTGATGGAACAAAGCACAGAGGGGGCAGTTACAGCATTGCAGCCACGGACATGGTTGCGTGGGGTGGAGGAAGTTAGGCTACTCCACCTCCTATCGATTCCACACATTCATCGAGACCCACTCATGATATTTGTCATCAGGCAACTGCTTTTCCTGGGGCATCATGGGTACTTGTGGCTAGATGAGCCCACACCCATCATGGTGAAGCTCATTCATAGGATTTCTCAACTTCCCTATATGGGATGGGACCCCACAGAAATAGCTGGCACAAGTGGAGACTTGGCGATTGTGGAGGCCATGAAAAGGAAATATAAGTTGGAAGAAAAGTAGAGGGGTTACGTTATCACTAGTATTCCAAACAAATGGGTCCACGTCGCTACCCAGTTTCTGGCGGGAAAAGTGATGAGAAAATGTCATGGAAATGAGGTATGAGCAATGGTCATCACGCTAGCCGAGCAATGCGTAGAAGGGGTACGGTTCAACTAGGCACAATTCCTCTGCGACAAGTTCCTGACGAATTATAGGTAGGCCCAAGAGAAGGGTAAGAACTTCCACTAGGTGTGGTTGCTCTTATCCATCCTGTTGGTTGTAGGTGAATTGCCTGAGGATAGTTAGTTTCCTCCCCTTGATCAGGACTAGCCCGAGGTAGCAAAATATGCGTCGCTATGGGCAATGAAGGATGTCACATGAATACGAGAAATCAAGATCTTCTAGGTACTGATGGAGGCGAGCATACAACTATGGATCAAAAAATGTTGCACCTATCCTCCTTGGTATACGACAGTCTGAAGAGCTTTACAGAATTTAAATCTGATCTGCACAATGTAAATCAGAGCACGGAAGGATCCAGAGTAGAAGTGGACCACACTCCCCTTCATTGCAATAGATGATGTTGTTTTCACAGTGCTTGACACATGGCCACCAAAATAGCGCACACCAGATTTGGGGGTGCACAATGAGACAGAGATTCAACGACACAAGGCTGATGCCAAGCTTCTAGCACAACAGAAGTGGAACGAATAGCTAGCTGAAGAATTATGGGCATCTCGGGAGGCAATGAAGGCTGCCAGGGCAAAGACAGTAGCAACCAAGGCTGCTATGACAGGGCAGGGGATAGATGATATGACGGAAGGTGCGGACCCAAGCACCACCTCTACACAATTGAAACGGTTGTGCGCAACAGAACGAACTGGGCCACGGAAGAAGACCAAGGCTTCCAAGTTGGATGGGGATACTATTACACTGACCAAGGGTGACCTATATGACATCGTCAACACAGTTCACGAAGTCACCAGGGAGGCACTCCAGGAGGCAATGATAGAGCAGCAGAATGTGTTCGGGGCGCTAAGGATGCAACTCTAGGAACTTCAGGTGCAGCCCCCACAGCAGGGAATGGTAGTCGCCTATGGGGCTATGGGTACATTAGCAACCGAGAAGTTGTTGCAGGCCAAGATGGCTAATACTTTTGTGCTACCAGAAGGAGCACTTACAGCGAACAACATGGAGGAGAGAGCCATGGTAGGTCGGCTCAAGGGACTTGGACTAAACTTGGTTGCCCTTCCGCGAGAGATATTATACTAGCTGTAGGATGGAGTGACGACAGAGCTCCATGCTAGGGAAGGACGTGCAGTATAGATGCTCAGTGAACAGCGAATCAATATTGAGAAGCTGAGCCTCCAATGGGAAGAAACGGTAGCACAGACTCAACAATTAGAGAAAATTGTCGAGGAAGCATGTTGTCATGTCCCCTAACTAGAGATTACAGCAGACTTACCAGTGGGTATAAGGATCCACAAATTGGTTAGCAGGTTTCGCAAGGTGAAGGAGGAAGCAACAAGGATCTAGTTGGACCTCAACTTGTAGATAGCGGAGCTGACGCTGAAAGCACAGCCCTCTACACCACCAGAGGTCAGAG
>APFE030781582.1:35000-64045 GCA_000404065.3 Pinus taeda
TCAAGGGGATATTCCTGGTAAGAATTCCCAATTATACCTCAGACCCTTTGGTGTAGGAGTCCCAGTAGTGGGCCATAAGGTAATGCCTTGACTGCGGTGTCACACAGAGGCAAGTAGAATAACTCCATCAGTAGCAAGGGTGAGATTGATGAATTTAGTCAAGGAAGGTGTATGAGAGGTTCCAACACTTCTAAAGGGGAAGGAGGTGAAGGTGAGTTCTAGGTAGAGAGGGATCAGTCCCAACTCGGCTAGGAACACACAACACAAAGGACATGCACAGCTTCTGGCAGAGCAGTCCACTCATATGCAGCAGCCACATCATACGAGGTAAGATAGCACATACAACACTCATGGATCAGTCCAAGATGAGTGTGTCAGTTGTTATAGCAAAGTTCAAGTGAAAGGTCTGTTTTATGTTCGACAGAGCAGTCGACACAGACAGTGACAACATTGACAACATACGCAACAGATTAACAACAAGATTCATATAATTGCATGTGAATCAGTTCAGACACAAGGATGTAAGTTAAAAAACACATATCATTAAAGCAACCAGAGCATTCTAACTACAAGAACAACATATGCATGAAAATGTGTTAACTCTTATTATATAAAGAAGTGTAAGTCACAATCATACAATACATCCATGTAAACCTACTAGCCCCAATACTGGAATGTTACAACCACATCTGCTTGCTCCTCCAAAGAGATGTACTAGCTCCATGTAGTGGAGAATCCAAGGTGTGTTACAATATTGTCCAAGCCTTCTTCAAAATAGTCTTAGTAGAAGCTTGGCTAACCAAAAGCCCATATAATGAGTTATGAGGGACTATTTATGGCAAAGGGTGGGGTGACCCTTAACATTCCCCTTTGTGATAGTTCAACTACCCTCATGACTCTTCACCTACTCTATGAATGTTACATCCAACTATTGACACTTAACTTACACTTGATATGACTCAACATTACAATGCACATGTACTCATGTGAGACAACATGGCTTGAGTAAGCCTTGCAAGACATCACTGACACTTGGTATGTTATTGTGAGACCAACTATTTGACATGCTTGTCATGGTGAAGTTGGTGAGATAATGCCAAGCTTGGTCGTTCATCATGGTGTGCATGCACCTCATGGTGACATCTTGCTGAAGCGAACTCTTGCTTTCATTGCAAAGGTGCATTGGTTCAACCCCTTCATCCAACTCCTCTGCTAACATGCACATGGTCTTCTTGGCTGCGGCTAAACCTATAGCACACTGATCCATAGTGTCGGTGGTCATGTGCATCAACTTGCCAAAGTACCCATTTGGCTCCAGTTGGACTTGCTTCTTGTCTTCCCCTTGGTGAGTGTATTGAATGGGTTGGATTGCATGTGTGCACATAATGACATGCATGCTACTGAATCTCTTGCATATGATCCACAACATTGCTCACCATGTTTTCTTCGTGTTAGCTGTTGGGATGTATCTTTAACTTGTACGAGCACAATTTCATCTGTGAGTGCATGTTGCGCCCAGTATTGTTCCTGATCTTGCTACAACTCATTCATATGTCTGTGCAGCTTCATGTTTTTCCTGAGTTTTTGCTTCAGCACATGCAACTCCTTTGTTCCATCTTCTGGCTTTGTGCAATCTTCATGATGTGTTGTCACTTCATAACCTAAGTCTCCAAAGTTTCTTTCATTATTAATGGATCTGCTTGATCTTGCAACTTTGTTCTGCCTTTGTGTTGTTAACAACCTTCCTCTTGAATTTTCTACATTCGTTGCATTCGATGCAATTGGTATGATGCCTTTATTTTTTGTTCATGATGTTGCTCACTATGATGTTACTGCTTGATGTCCTTGTCTATGAACAACTTGATGTCTTCGTGGGTAGGCAAGTCCATGGACACTTGATCGACTGCATCCCCATGTGTGCTCTAAACAGTGCCTTCATCTCGACTCTCCTTGAAACCATTGTACCTGTATTGCTGAGAGGCAGATGAACACCTGGGATACCTGAAGACATGGCAACACTCACAACAAGCAATCTATCAGCCGAAAGCCAAAATGAACATCAGAACTGACTTTCAACATACATGGGTGCTTGAGCATGAAGATTACACAATTTTAGCTGGGAGACCGAGAGACCGACTATGAATACTGCACAAGGCATAGTCTTGGCTACTAGGAGACTGACTCACTACTAGAACTGTGCAATGCATAGTCTATTCTGGCTACTGACTGTTGGGATTACGCAATGTGCAATTCTCGCTGGGAAGGATCGCTGGCCTAAGGACAGATTTTCCCAATTTCTTGGGCCAAGAAGCGACTGTCCTCCAAAAATGCGCAAAATAGTCATGGAGGTCAGTGTTGGGTAGGAATGCGTAAATTTGGAGAGGAAGGTGAGCCTTCCTTTCCTAGATTACGCAATGCAGTCTTGGTGAAGGTAGAGCCCGAGCCAAGGTTCGTCCAACTCGCCGATGGGCAACTGAAAGAAAGTAAGTCAGTGAATGCATGGCGACACTAAGTGAGAGCAGAATTGACTAACAGTGCTAAGAACATGAATGAAAGATTCAGCAAACAGATCAACATGCATGTGGGTGAGGCAGTTCACCGGTTCAGCAAAATTCTGTGCAAAACAGTTTCATGCATGTGACAGTAATGAGATAGCAACAAAAATTCAAATAGAGATGGGACAAGCTAGAATACATGTAAACAATAGAAAGTGCTCAAAGAAATCAAGCAAATAGTACTCACACAAGTGAAAACACAAAAAGCGATAGAAATGCAACATAAGGTATGGGAAGAAGGCTTACCCCAAAACAACTGAGATGAATGCACTGACTACTCCTAGATGTGATGTGGGATGTCAAAACTGCAAGGTTGATGTGAGGAATGAGCTATGCAGTTTCCATTTGATGAGTTTTGATAACATCAAGGTTGTGACACACATGCCACAAATCTAGGGGAAGCGACACTTGGTGGGAGGTTTTTGAGTTGCTCCTTACATGTAACCTCCGAATGCTAAAAAAAGATCCTTGAGATAAGGGATTCCTTTACATGCTACCTTAGGAGAAGAAGCCTATGCATGAATGTCTATTTTGCTCAGTCCCAGAGGGAACCGGTCAACTCAATTGCACATGCAAGAGGTTGTTCGATTGCTGGAGAAAAATATGCATTTCTGGCTAGGAGCTGGGTTGATTTCCCAGGAGGTTTTCTCAATTTCTGGGTAGAGCAACTGACTGTTGCCCAGATTTGCACGAATCCTGGGCCGAATAGCCTATTGCTAGGAAAAATTGCGCAAATCCTTCTGGGAGGGTTGGCTGGTAGGATTGTGCAATCCTAGAGACCAACAGGCTGTTAGATAGGATTGCGCAATTTCTGGAGGGAATGATGGTTTCCCTCTAGAAATGCACAATTTTCAAGTGGAAGCTACTCAGCCTGCAACTAGACCAAGTCCTGGTGAGTAGCTTGTGAAGGGAATGGATCAACTATGATCAACAGGCTTCCCTTTTGTGAGGAAAACACTTAAAGCTTGATTACTTGATGAAGCAAGACAAAGTGTTGTGTAAGGTTGGTAGGGAGGCTCCAAAACAAGCTAAGGTAAAATTTTGGAGAGTGGTTGTAGCCACTACAAAACTTGGTGACACACTTCTAGAACTCCAGCTCTCTGAATGGACCTTGTTTGCGAAAAGCAAGTCTAACACCTCTGAAAGTATTGTTCAGTTCTCAGCTCATCTTGGCTTCAAACTTGATTGATGTAAGATGTATCATCTGCCAGACTCTTGGTCAATTAACACACATTCCAAGCCAAGGAAACACAATTGTTTCAATTGTATTTGAGGGGTATATAGGTGCACAAGCAGTATAGTCTTCAGAGTCTTAGTTTCATATATGGTCTTGCTCCACTGCCAGCAGGCCTAGACAATACCCCGGTGGATTCATGTAGGAACACAAGCATGGCTCGACTATAAACGAGCCTGGTCAGTACCCTGGTGGAGTTACTTGCATCACCTCCCTACATAAGAAGCCTTTCTCTTCATTTGCCTTATTCATTTTTCATTTTGAATTTTTTGACTTTTTTATTTTTTTCATTTTCATTTTCACTCTGAATAGCACTTATTCATTTCAGAGGTGGAAGAGGGATCCCAAATTATTGGGATTAGAAGAGGTTGTTCCCTTAAAGAAGTAGTTTATAGTATCTCTGACGTGCTTGTTAACGTTTTCCCCCTCACCTTACTCTAGTTGACTAAGCTGGCAAGGGTTAACCCAAAAACAATTGACTAGAGAAGGTGACACTAGTTAGCACACAAGCATTGTGTTTTCACCAAGGTTAACTTCGAACAATACATATTTTCCCTCGACGTATAATGGACTAAGAATAACAAGCTCATCATATAGAGGCAAGATGATAGAGAACCAAGTAGTGATAGTTGTACAAGCCCTCTTGTACTTTACCTTGCTTGCTTCAAGAGTCATACATGGTTTCATGCAAGACTAACCTACGAGTGAAACAAATGAACGAACTAAAATCAACAAAGCAAAGAAAAAGTAGAAGAAAAAATGAAAGTGAAGCAAGTAAACAAACAAGCAAATAAAATACGTAAGAAAACAAGCATGCAAGAAAACAACTGAAAGCAAACACTACTCCTACTCCTACACTAATGGTACATGGGCCTGATCGCTTGAAGTGATACTTCCAATGCAGCCACGGGTGCATTGGTAGATCCATGTTGGTGAAGGATTGGTCTGCGAGAAACCCAGTTGTGCGAACTAGCAAGCAAGAAAGATATAATAATGAAGACAACCACACTTCATGATTCAAAGTGCCACGAGACATAAGTGAGTGCATGTGCATGATGGGCAATCAGCGGACTTATCATGGTGTTATGTGACACTACATGCAACTTTGAAGCATAAGCACGCTCTTGATTGTCATATGCAAGAAAAAGAAAGAAACAAAAATAACTTGTGTCGTGCATGAGTGCTTGCAATGTAAGACTCCTCCAATGCATGAGCAATGGGATTGTATAGTTCGAGTGGGGGGAGTAAAATTTGAGTGTTAGATTGATCTTGAGTTCATACAGATGAGTGATGAAGAGCCTTGAGTGTTTGAAAAATTTCCTGATCGGGAGCGAAACCAACCTCAAGAAAGTGAGGGCTTGACATAATCATAAGCTTGAGCTGAAGTTCCTCGATGGTCTATGGGGTTTCGACTTCGTTGATAGATGGATCTTCATAGACTAGTGGCTTAGATGGATTAACAATGAGTGAATCAACATCGTGATCGGATGTTGAGGTGAATAGAGCAGGACAACCAAGATCAGAAAATTTAGGATGTTGGTTGGCATCCTCATGGTTGGATCAATCACACAGAGGGGTAGATGAAAAGCAACAAACTCATCCTCTATGTTTTTGGAAAAGACAGATGAAGGATCAAGTGGATTTTCAACGAGTAACTTATCCTCTCCATTGTTGAATGATGGACTAACATCCCTGAGTTGTGCGAGTGATCAACAATGGGTGCATTTGTGGATGAAGATACACATGCAAAATCATGGATGGAAAGTTCTCCAAAGAGATTAGGAAAGAATGGAGGTGACTCAGACAAAAGGGAGTCATCCTTAGCTGAGTGTTGATGTTCAATCTCCCACTCATACTCATCATGAATGACAGTGCATGTTGTTTGTGCAACACCAACTCTGTTAGTGGGTTGTTCCTCATTCATAACAAGTGGAGAGTCCTGAATGGACAAAAATAATACAGCATCATTTGGATGAACATGTGAGTGTGAAGATGGAGGTCGAAGAAAAGAATTAATATGAGAACTCAAAGGACTCACAACCAAATCTGCGCGAAAATTGAGTGGATTAATGTTGGGAGGGTGTGAAGGATGAACAGGGGTGTAAGCATGATCCTTAACATCACTAGGTAGTGGTGGAGCTACTGAATGACAAGGAGGCAGACAGTCAGCTGAGACAGTGCCTTCTCCCACATGTGATTATGTTATTCCATCAATGAAGAAGGTTGAGCGAGGCCTGATCTCAAATTTTCTCTTGGGACGGGTAGATTTCTTAAGGCAATACTCTAACCGGTTCCACAGATAAGAAAACTCCATCTGGCTCCTCGGAGCTTGAAACTGTAAGTCACGGAAGTGCCGCCAAAAATCAGTAATGGATTCATGCAGAGCCCTCCATTGTTGTAATAGTTTCTACTCAAGATGGTCCAAATCAAAATGATAGAACGTGTCTTCAATAAGATCACAGAAGTGCTCACTTGAGTGCACGGTGTCAGCCAATATGCTGAGCACCCAACAAAATGGAGATTCGCGAAGTGTGTATGCAAGCAGAAAACCAGCTTGTTCGTTAGTTACTAAACTCATCTTCTTCATAAATCAAGGAAAGAAATTTATGTAAGTGTTCAGGCCAGGCCACTTCGCCTTCACCATCATATGTGTGAGTGGACAAGAGATGAAAAAGCTTCCCTAAGATGGACACATCATCACGATTTGAAAAACACCTCGGGGGAAGAAGAATGCAAGACTCCATGAAAGATATGCAAAGGTTAAAAATTGGATGAGAGGACACTGCTTGTCTTTAGGCCCTCCTTCTAGCGCCAGAAATATTGACAGTGCTGGACCGGCCAACATGTCAAGGGGATCTCCCCAATAGGAAGTCCCAATTAGTCATATCGTTTGGTGTAGGAGTCCCAGCAGTGGGTCATAAGGTAATTCCTTGATTGCAGTGTCACACAGAGGAAAGTAGAATAACTCTGTCAGCAGCAAGGGTGTGACTGATGCATTTAGTCAAGGAAGGTGTATGAGAGGTTCCAACACTTCGAAAGGGGAAGGGGGTGAAGGTGAGTTCCAGGTTGAAAGGGATTAGTCCCAACTCGGCTAGGAACACACAACACAAAGGACATGCACAACTTCCAGCAGAGCAGTCCACTCAGATGCGGTAGTCACATCATACAAGGTAGGATAACACATACAACACTCACATATTAGTCTAATAGGAGTGTGACGGTTGTTATAGCAAGGTTCAAGTGAAAGGTCTGTCTAATGTTTGGCAGAGTAGTCGACACGGATGGTGACAACATTAACAACATATGCAACACATTAACAATAAGATTCATATAATTGCATGTGAATCCGTTCATACACAAGTACGTAAGTTAAACAACACATCATTAAAGAAACCGAAGCAGTCCAACTACAATAACAACATATGCATGAAAATGTGTTGGCTCTTATTATATAAAGAAGTGTAAGTCTACATCCATGTAAACCTACTAGCCCCAATAGTGGAACATTACAGCCACATCTGCCTACTCCTCCAAAGAGATGTACTAGCTCAGTGCAATGGAGAAGCCAAGGCATGTTACAATACTATCCAAGCCTTCTTCAAAATAGTCTTAGTAGAAGCTTGGCTGACCAAAAGCCCATACAATGAGTTATGAGGGACTATTTATGGCAAAGAGTGGAGTGACCCTTGACATTCACCTTTGTGACAGTTCAACTACCCTCATGAATCTTCACCTACTTTATGACTGCTACATTTAACTATTGAAACTTGACTTACACTTGACATGACTTAACATTAGAATGCACATGTACTCATGTGAGACAACATGGATTGACCAAGCCTTGCAAGACATCACTGATGCTCGATTGTTGTGGTGAAACAAACTCTTTGACATGCTTATGATGGTGAAGCTGGTGAGCTGATGCCAATTTTGGTTGTCCGTGATGGTGTGCATGCACCTCATGGCAACATCTTGCTGAAGCGAACTCTTTCTTTTGTTGCAACCAGTGCATTGGTTCAACGCATTCATCCAACTCATATGCTAACATGCACATGGTCTTCTTGGGTGCGGCTAAACTGGCAGTACACTGATGTGTAGAGTTCATGTTGATCTTCAAGTATGTGCTGGTGGTCATGCACATCAACTTGTCGAAGTACCCGTTCAGCTCCAATTGGACTTGCTTCTTATCTTTGCCTTGGTGAGTGTATGAATGGGTTGGATCGCATGCATGTGCATAATGACATGCATGCTGTTGAATCCCTTACATGTGATCAACAACACTGCTCACCATGCCTACATCATGTTAGCTACTGGGATGTATCTTAACTTGTACAGGCACAGTTTCATCCGAGAGTGCATGTTGCACCCACTGTTGTTCCTAATCCTGCTGCAACTCATTCATCTGTCTGTGCAGCTTCATGTTCTTCCTGAGTTTCTACTTCAGTACATGCAACTCCTTCTTTGTTCCATCTTCTACCTTCACGCAATCTTCATGTCACGCTATCACTTCATAGCTTGAGTCTCCAAAGTTTCTTCCATTATCAATGGATCTGGTTGATCTTGCAATTTTGTTCCGCCTCTGTGTTGTCAACAACCTTCCTCTTGCATTTGCTACATTTGTTGCATTCGCTACATTCGGTATGAAGCCTTTAACTATTGTTCATGACGCTTCTCACTATGATGTTTTTGCTTGATGTCCTTTTCTACGAACAACTTGATGTCTTCGTGGGTAGGCAAGTCCATGGACACTTGATCGACTGTGTCCCTATGTGTGCTTTGAATAGTTTCTTCTTCTCTACTATCCTGGAAACCATTGTATCTATACTACTAAGAGGCAGATGAACACCTGGGATACCTGAAGACATGGAAACACTCATGGCAAGAAATCTGTCAGTCGAAAACCAAAATGAACATGAGAACTGACTTGCAACATACCTGGGTGCATGATCATGAAGGTTGCACAATTTCGTCTGGGAGGTCGGGAGATCGACTACCAACACTACACAAGGCACAGTCTAGGTTGTTGGGAGACTGACTGACTACTGGAACTGTGCAATGCATAGGCCAGTTTGGCTCTTGACTATTGGGATTGCATAATGCACAATTCCAGCTAGAAGGACTACTAGCATAGAGACAAATTTGCACAATTTCTTGGGCCAAGCAGCCATTATCCTCCAGAAATGCGCAAAACAGTCCTGGATGCCAGTGTTGGGTAGGAATGTACAAATCTAGAGAGGAAGGTGAGACCTCCTTTCCTAGATTGTGCAATGCAGCCTAGGTGAAGGTATAACACGGGCCAAGGTTGGCCCGACTCACCAACAAGCAACTGAAAGGAAGTAAGTCAGTGAATGCATGGCAACACTAAGTGATAGCAGAAATGATTATGAGTGCATGAAAAACATGAATGAAATATTCAGTAAATAGATCAACATGCATGTGGGTGAGGCAGTTCACCAATTGGTTGAACATCCATGCAAAACATTTTCTTGCATGCGATAGAAGTGAGATAGCAATGAAAACTGAAACAGAGCTAGGACAATCTAGAATACATGTAAATGATAGCAAGCACTCAAAGAAATGAAGAATACAGTACTCACACAAGAAAAAACACAAAAATCCACATAAATGCAACACAAGGCATGGGAAGTTGGCTTACCCCAAACCAGTTGAGCTGAATGTGCTAACTGCTCCTAGATGTGATGTGGGATGTCAGAGCTGCAAGATTGATGTGAGGAATGAGCTTTGTAGTGTCCAGTTGATGAGTTTTGATAACATCGAGGTTGTGACGTGCATGCCACAAATCTAGGGGAAGCGACACAAGGTGGGAGGTTTATAAATTGCTCTTTGCATGAAACCTCTGATTACTAAACAAAGATCCTTGAGACAAGGGATGCATTTACATGCCACCTTAGGAGAAGAATCCTATCCATGCAAGTCTATTTTTCTCGGTCCCCGAGGGAATCGATCAACTTAGCTGCACATGCAAGAGGTTGTTCGATAATTGGAGAAAAATGTGCATTTCTGGTTGGGAGTTGGGCTGACTGCCCAGGAGGTTTGCGCAAGAAAATTCTAGGAAGAGCAGCTGAATGCTACCTAGATTTGCACAAATCCTGGGCTAAATAGCTTGCTGTTGGAAAATTTGCACAAATCCTACTGGGAGGGTTGGTTGGCAGGATTGTGCAATCCTAGAGCCCAGCAGATTGTCAGAGAGGATTGCACAATTTTTGGAGGGAAGGTTGGCTGCCCTCCAGAAATGCGCAGTTTTCAAGTGGAAATTACTCCATCTGCAGTTGGACCAAGTCCAAGTGAGCAGCCTATGAAGGGAATGGATCAATTGTGATTGAAAGGCTACCCTTTTGTGAGGAAAACACTTGAAGCTTGAGTACTTGATGAAGAAAGACAAAATGCTGTGTAAGGTTGGTAGGGAGGCTCCAAAATAGGCTAAGGAAAAATTTTGGAGAGTGGTTGTAGCTACTACAACATCAACCATCATGAATACATGACAAACACACCACCCATCTAGTCCAAAGGGTGAACCTTACTTTGATACCATTCTAACACACCCTCCTCCCTCATTTACCCAAGTTAATTAGTCCATTGGAATAAACATGTGATGAGAGGCTACTATGATGTGATTAAACTCCCCATGTATAGTTAAGGAAGTTGAATGGACAAAACTAACCCAATCTGACCTTCCACACATGCTACATAACCTTCAGGATCCAACAAACCCTTCCAGATGATCAACCCCTAATGAAACTTGACATTTCACATATCTGGACCTCTAGTCACTCCCATGACAAGCCATGCATGTGACTAAGGCCTTCCAGTCACTCCCACAACAAGGGAATTACAATGACTATGGACTTTTTTAGCTATTTTTAAGCTAGTGACCCCGAATTATGTGCCACTTTTTTGAGGGCCAGGACTCAGGCCACTACCCAAAACCTCATGAAAATTTCCCAAATGATAAATAACATTGGAAAAAAGGTACTAATGAAAACACTTGATAAATAAATTGATTGGACCCCTGCTAGTCATGACCAACATTTCGTCAAACATGTCACAATAATGCATTCTATAGGTCATAACAACATATTTGCGCATAGGGGTCTATTACTTATATGAGATTCATAAAGAATCATTAATGTCATATCAAAATAGCTACATTATCATCTATTAGGTCATATATTCATTGTATTTTCAATTATTAATCAAAACATGATGAGATCCATACATCAAGTCTATCATAAAACATACTCATAATTGTTTCGGGAATAATACACCCTAGGGTATGGGATGAGCACCCCAACAGAGTGAAGGGCATACACCAAAAAGAAGCAATAAAATAAGAATTCTTAATACTTAAACTAGTAAAGTGGGAAGAAGAGATATTACCCGAAGGTACTATGTTTGAGGTCATTCCCTCTAATGCTTCAAAACCTGCAACTCATCCAAGAAAAGCACATATACTAGCAGTAGTTCAAAGCATGTTCATGATATAGATGTTAGATCATATAAGCATATAAGTATAAATCATGAAATCATACATAAGTTATATTAAAACATGAATAAAAGCATTAAGATCATAACATCAAGAACAAGACATAGCTTCTTTATTGATGACTAAAAAAGAATGCGGAAGAATACAACCTGATTCATCCATGACTCCAAGAGAAACCTTCCTCTGGATCCATCCAGCCCAAACCTCAACTATCGTATTTCAAATAAATTAGATGGACATCTCAATGAGGAAACACGAGTTTCCTATAGCTAGGAGTGTAGGAGGCGTAGGGATAAATCAGACTTGATTGGGGACTAATTGGATATAATGTCAATATCCTATCTTTCTCTCCCCCTAGGCCTTCCCCATCAGGTGTATTTATATCAACTCAAAACAGTTTTTTCAGTTGGGATACAATTAGGCCACGAATTGCTATAGATAGGCTTCTGGTGTAACGTATAAACCCCACCCAAAAAATAGGAATTTTATATTTTTTTCATATTTTAAATCATATACGCGGGTTGGGTATAGTTGAACCTGATGTGCACACATTTTTGGAAGGGCAAAGTCGTGTATGGAATTTAGAATAATGTTTTTCTAATAACTAGAACAAGTATGAAGGGAATGGGCTGCCCAAGGCCATGACTCATAGCATCAAGTATATAAAGGTGATAAATGATGCTATAATAGATGCCCCCTAATATATGAGGTCAAAAGGGGTACATGATGGCTGAAATGTATTAAGTGTATAGAAATAATCATGCGGGGACGTGGGAGGAGATCACTTGATTCCATCTTGCCAAACCAGCGCAAGAGATCAGAAAGAAAGCTCATGTCTGAGGTGGGCATACCTATGCTTAGAGATAGTAAAGCATGTCTGCAGATCAAGTATAGAGCAGATCTAATATGTATGCAAGTACAAAGGAAATTGAGAAATACATAGTGGATCATCTTATCATAGCCACAAAAGTAAATATCAAGGCCATGTCACAATATCACATATAGAAGAACTGATCAATGATGTTAAAGTAGATATCTGATCACTAAAGTCACATAACTAATCCTCAGAAGTACCAAGTCAAAAAGTGGAATAATGGTATTGCATGCAACTCGTGTGATAACATATAAGATGTTGTTGTGATGAACTGCAACATATAAGGTGGATGATGTCACTAGAAGCAAACTGGAGGGACTGACAAGTGAACCAACATAATGCTGATGCAACCCAAGGTCTTCACCAACCGCCATGGTACATTTCTACACTATGGGAATGAATGAGTTGAAGTCGACTATGTGAGAAATCATTTTATTACCGGTCATTGATGTATACCTTTAACAAATGTGAGACAACTCATCAATAATGATTTTGAGAGTTCAGGTACCCCAGTACAATGTAACAAGTGAGAATAAATGAGTTTAAGTCGAACACTTGAGATAATATATCAATTAGGAGACATTTATGTATTCTCACCGTCGATAGCGAAGGAGTTTGGCACTAATGACTGCAAACCCTAAAGTATTGAAAAAGGACTCTAGATATTATTCCCAGAGAAATGAGTTGAAGTCGATGGGAAATGATATGCTAGAAGGAAGGCATTAAGGCATCCTACATCAATCCAATGTGAGTGTAACCCATAGGCCAATAATGTGGAAGGAATCAGACGAAGAGAGATCAAGTAACCATATTGAAGTACGTTTCTGGCATACACAAGATGTGGCTAGCACATGACAGAAACCCTTTGAACCAACCAATAATGAAAGTTGACACAAAGGCGAGGAATCCACTAATAGGGTCAAATGGAAACCAAGGTACTACATGAATCCCAATGTGTGATAATGTACGTTGACATTGAACACAAGGGAAACCACTCAGTCAAAGACCCATGATATTGATCGATGTTGAGCACAAGGTCACCTATCAACGATGGAAATAGGGCCACGGTATGGCTCTAGGCCTAGTCTTAGAGAAATATTTCAAAGTCAATAAGAGTATACCCGCCAGCAAGAAGTCAATGGAGACCTTCTTAACCAACACAAGGAAAGGACCAAATAGCTGATGTGATACTGAACATAACTCTAACAGATTGGGTATGGTCGACTAAATATGATTCAAGAGAAACCACAGAGAGACAAACTCAAATGTGATTGTATAGCAGCATATGATAACTTTTTATACACTTGTCATGTAGGAGGAATAAAGACACTCTCCATGTGATTGGAAGAGATAACCAACTGGAGGATTATTGATGCAATAAAACTATTATGACTCTCCTAGGTCAAACTAAAGCCCATCTCGAAGGAGGAAAGACTTACTTTGGGTGCTTTGTTCAAGGGTGACACAACTAACTCTTTCTACCATCAATTATGGAAGTAAAGTCCCATTCCCACTCTTTTTGGAATATATAATTATTTTTTGTATTTTTCATATTTGGAAAGACTGAAAAAAGAATAAAAGAATGCCTATGGTATAGTGGAAAGAACGAGTGTCCAGATACAAATGTGCTAGTTCCTAGGAGGGGTACATTCCTACACTCAATGCAAGGTGATGAAACTGGTCAATGACACTCAAAGGAATGCTCTTTCCACGAGAAAAACGTTTCAAGTTACAGAGGCTAAGTGATTGCAAGGTTGATTTTGCGGGAAGAAATGGTAAAAATGTGGCTTATACACGAGTCCAAGTGAAGCCAACTAAAGGCGAAAATGTACAAATAGTCAACATGCAATGCAGTAGTACAAGTCAACGTGTGGGAGCCTCTAGGGTATAAAGCCAAAAAGATATCGAAGAATAAGGAGAATTAAGCTTCATCCCAAAACTCATGGCGGAACTAAAGAGGATTCCCGAACCTACTCAATCTTTGTAGCATGGGCAACATATGTTAGCGAGGATCTAACTAGGAAGCCCATGTAAAGGAAGGCTCTACCATCATGTCATGATTCTATAATTCAGTGAGTGAAAATGGTTTAAGAATCATAACACAATGGGGTTGACCCTATGGCAACATATCGCAGTACAGAGGTGAGAATGCATAATGCAATGGAAAAAGTGATCTTTCCTAACCTATATGTCAATGATGAAAACGATACCTTCCCTGACAGGTCAGTGGTCATTGAATCAAAGTGGTATAAAAAATCTCAAAGTATTCAATTTAACCTGAAAGAAAACCTATCCCACCACTCAAAGCCAAAAGATCACAAAGTTCAAAAAATAAATAAATAATAAAAACATAAACTTTGCAAAAGTGGGTTTTTAAAAGTTTTTGAAATTAAAAGTTATAAATAGACCTCTTGACTCCACAAATATCATTTTTGTTTCGAACAATTGAGAGAAAGAGCTCTAGAGCCAAAAACCAACAACCATAATCCACCCTATTTCTCAGCTCGAACATCTATGAAACTGCTAGGTAATCCTCAAATTCGATCTTTCAATAAATGTTGTACATTTCAAGCATTTTTTTAAAGAATTTTATGATAGGAATCTTTTTTCTAGATTTTTACTCTGTGTGCATGTGGGTTGGGCATATCAAAGTCACATATGAGTAAGCCCTATATGCTACTGTGTAGGAAATGAACCCATGTGTGCACAAGAAAAAAATTTAAATTATGAATTTTAATGGATACAAATGCTTAAATTGTAGGGTGGCTATTACATGGAAGGAAAGAGAGCACAGTGCAGTGGATAATGAGGTAATGAATGATCCATTGGCACTAGATGCATTAAGAGGTTGTGGATTATTGAAATTTTTCAAAATGCCAAATATGAAAACCAACACAAGGTTGTTGGAGATGCTTGTGAATTACTAGGATCTAGAGGAAGATGATTTTATGATTGATCAAATTCCCTTGCGAATTTAAGTAGAATATATCTACTTCATCATTGGACTTTCCCGGAGAGGAAAGCCAGTTAACTTGCAAGGGAAGGCCCAAGGAATTCTCGACGTGGATAATTATATTCACATATATTTCCCCAGAAACAATGAGAAGGTAGGGACACAGATCCAAATCAAGAATGTGGAGAGTATGCCCCTCAGAATTCTCCTTTTTGCCATTGTGAGGGTATCACATTTAGCTTCATTGCACCAAGCATCATGTGTTACAATGAGCGTAGCAGTTGATTGCCTCACTTCAGTCTTTGATTGATGTACAACCCTCCTAATCAATTTGAAAAATCAACTTTCTTCTATCAAAATGAGTAATACTAGGCATTTTGGGTATGGTACCATCCTTTGCACTTTCTTCTTTGAGAGGCTACCAGGACTTCAACCCAAAGTTCTCTCTACCATCAGCAGCCCAAGAGATCCACAGGTAGGTAGATGGGTTGACTTGATGAAGAGACTAGGGGTGGTGAGGTCCCTAGAACAACATTTGATGATGGTTTTTTCCTTTGGTGGGAAAAACAATTCATCGCCATCGAGGACTACCCCTATGCAAGCATGGACTTCAGAGCAGATCCAAATCTAGTGCTTCCACCTGACGCTGCATGGGGTGCCATTGGTAAAACTATTTTTAAGTTTTTTTAAATTATTTGATTTTTTGGATTTTAAAATTATGAATTAAAATTCCTTTTGGCGAGACAAAAATTATTACAAAATGGTTTGATCATGATACAGATGTGGGACTAGTAACACCTGAGGGTCTGCCCAGGCATAGGCGTCGTGGAAGAGACACAAAGAGTGTCACAGATGAGACTAAGAGACCTTTTCATGTTGTATAGGGGAACTTGGAGAGATTAACTCACCAAGTACCTATGGCAGTGATAGAGGATCTACCAGAGGCTATGCAGAGATGCATGGTACGAGTACCATGATATTGGGTGTGACTCTTTCGACAGGTACCTATTTCCATTTTCTTCTTCCGAGATGCACATCTGAGGCTAGACCCATAGATATAGATTAGAGATGTCCAAATCTTTGATAGACATGCTTAGGCTTAAGCCCTAATTTTTCCGGACACTTTTCACCGATTTTGTATATAAAACTTATATCTATATACAAACAGTTTCATGATGTGATGACCATATATACAGATGATTTTTTATTATTTTTTATTTTTAATGTGATGAATGATTAATATGCCAATCTAATGCTTGATTAGCTAAGGAATCATCAAATGAGTTTTCTCATCATGGAATATGAATAAATGTGATAAAATTAAATTATCTTTGTAATAAACACACTCTTAGAAATTGGTGATATAAATAAGGATCTCTCACATGATAGATGTTGTTTAACTGAGAAACCTCCAGTTTTAAATCCAAGTATACTACTAACAAATCAATACCAAGAGATATTGCCTCAAATAGTAAGTTAACAACAATAGTATATTCGGCAACATTGTTTGAAGCAGGGCCGATACATATTCCTCTTGAAATGAACAACTAACTGGATGGATAGTGAAACACTCGAGCCGCGGAAGCCAAATTTTGGGTATGTTGACTAGCACCATCTGTGAACTCTAGATATACCAGATCATCTATCAATACCTACCAAATGACATCAAAAATATCTAATATCACTATGAAACCTATAGACAAATATGGACAAATATATACAATATCTACAACCAAGAAATGTTAGGCAGAAGCCTAGGCGTAATACTTTTTAAGATAGAGCCCATTTTTGGGCTCCGCCAGGTCGTTTTCATCAAAATCAACCAATTCGTAAGCTCCTTTTTTAAGACCTTTTTAACGATAAAAGGATCGTACCACATGGTTTTAAACTTACCTACCCCCATGGTGTCATTGTCTTGGTCATAAACTAGGACAAGGTCACCTTCAGATAAAACACTAGGATGCAAAGCCTTATCATATTGGATTTTCATTCTCTTTTTATGAGCTTCATTAGTTGTGGTAGCATCTCAAAACTGCTCGTTAAGAAATTCCAATTAAACGAGGCATTCTTCAAGACTCGAAGTGTATGGAAGAAGTTATACAACTAATTTAAGAGAAGGAATTTAACATTCCATAGGGAAGATCGTTTCCAAACCATAAACTAGTTGAAAAGGAGTCAAACCAATAATGGTCTTAACAAACATCTAGTGTACCCAAAGCTCAGGATATAATATGTATGCCAATTGGATCAAGTCTTATTAATTGTCCTTTGCAGGATAACTTTCATGTATTTATTCATGGCTTCCACCTGATCATTGGCCTGAGGATAGTAAGGAGATGAATGCTCCTGCTGGAAACCCAACTTGAGAGCCAATTCAACCATCATCTTGTTCTGGAAATGATTTCCATGGTTAGTGAAAATCTCCTTTGGAATATCGAAGCAAGAAATGACTTGGTTCAAAAGAAACAAGGTTGTTGTTTCACCATCATTCACAACAGTGGGCATAGCTTCAGCCCACTTAGTAAAGTAATTCACGACTACAATAACATACTTATGACCCTTTGCCAAATGTGGGTTACAAGTTGTAAAATAAATATTCCACTTTGTGAACGAGTTGACGATAATAATAGGAAAGAGAGGAGTTGGATGAGCATGCAACTTCTAAGTATAAACCTAACAAGGATGACATTTTTTGACTACTTCAACACAATCTTTGAAAGTCAAAGGAAAAAAATACCCGGCACATAAGATTTTTTGGGTTGTAGCAAGCCTAGATAGATAACCACCACTAGCTCCATTGTGGCAATCATTCAGCACTGGCTCAGCTTCTTCTAAGGTTAAGCAGCATCTAAGGATTGGATCAACCCCGTGACAATATAAAGTGTCATCGATAATAACATAACTTTTTGCTAAGTGACGCAATTTTCTTCACTCATCCTTTGAAAAGGTGAGAGGAAATTTTGAAGTCTGAAGATATATTATGATATCTCCATACCAAGGATCTTGTGAAGATATAAGGAAAATATGCTCATCAAGGAATGATTCCTCATAAACTGTTTCTTCTTCACAAGGCAAATCTGAGATTAATTCTACAAATACTAATGATTTCTTAGATTTGGCTGAAAAGAACTCTAGATCAAATTATTGTAAAATAAAAATCCATCTATTAGATTTTCCCCAAATCACTCCCCTACTGAGAGCAAACTGAAATGGGTTGACAACTACCAAGAAAAAAAAATTCTAAGCAGAATATAGTGTCTAGGTTGCTGGGTAGCATGAAAAACTCCCAAAGCTAATTTCTCTACAAGAGAGTATCATAATTTAGGACCTACCAAGCCTCGACTCAGATAATAAATCACATCCTCACGGAGAGCATCATCTTCTTGAACCAAAACCATATCAATGGTTGATTTTGCTGTAGTGAGATATAAGAGGAAATCCCTGCTATAATCAGGTGGACTCGGTAAAGGAGCAGAGGTCAATGATTTTTTCAAAACATTGAACGAGCATTGAGCGAAATCATCCCATAGAAATGGAACTCCTTTCTACAATAATCTCATAAATCCCTTTGTAATCTTACCGTAATTAGTGATACATCTCCTCAAGAAATTGGCCTTTCCTTGGACAATTTGAAGTTGACAGATGGTAGATGGGCGAGGCAACTGAAGTATTGCCTCAACTTTGAAAAAATCTACATGAATCCCTTTAGTAGATACTATGAATCCCAATAATCAACTAGATGTGACAGTGAAAATGTATTTATTCAGATTCAACTGGATTTTATAAAAATGGCATCACTCAAAAACTAATCAAAGATGATGAGGATGATCAATTCTCTTTCGAGAATGAGCAGCTAGGTCATCCAAATAAGCTTCGATGATATGTTTGATATCGTGGAAAACGTAGGACATGACCCGCTGAAAAGTAGCTCCAACATTTTTAAGGCCAAAAGGCATCTTTTTGTATGCAAAGGTACCCCAGGGGCAAATAAAAGTTGTCTTATGTTGATATTCAGGATAGATAGTAATTTGATTATAACGTAAAACCGTCCATGAAGGACAAAATATCATTTCTCTCACATTCATCGATAATCTAATCAATATAATGTGTGGGGAAATTATCTTTTGGACAAACCTTATTTAAATCCCTTCCTTATTTTTATCAACCGAGACTGGATTAGAGACCCACTCAGTCAATGAAACGGGGTATATGAAACCTGCCTTAAGCAGCTTCTCAACCTCAGCTTTCATAGCTACTGCTTTCCTAGGGTTTACCGACTAAATCTTTTTCCGTATAGGGTTCGCATTCATGTAAGTCTTGATCTCATCTTGGACTATTGATGGATCAATTCCAAAAATTTCCTCACAAGACCAAGCAAACACATCTCAAAACTCTTTAAAAAGATCAGTATAGATTTGGATCTATTCAAGGGAGCATTTGGCTCTGATGAAAACATTCTCAATTATATTGGGATTCTTGGAGATGTTCACTAGAATAGTTTCTAAAATCATAGACATGTTACCTTTAGAAAAAATATGTGTTGGAGCCAAAGGGTTTAAAATTGTGTGAACATCACCAATCGATGAAGGACTAGACAAACTTGATTCTACTTCACACAATTCTAGGACAAAATATGACCGATGATGCAAATCATCCCACGGTCTGTCTACACCCATAATTTCTTCTAGTATTTCTTCCTCAGATGGTAAAACAAAATCAAGGTAGTCCATAGAAGTAGAGTCAAGAGTCCAAGCCAGAGCCACATCTCCATCCAAATCCTCTAGTGAAAGAGGAGTACGATTGAAATCTGCAGTATTAACTATAAATTAATAAGAAATTTCAAAGCTACAGACATAGGATATGCCATTCCACCCACTTTCCCTACTTCTAATGTGGTGGTAGAAGAAGGTGTGATGCAAGTAAATTCTAAGTGCAGACACAAACAATTCCTCTAGCCCGAGAGAGCAGGTCTAGTCATAAATAGACAATCTATGGAAGATTTCTTTAAGCTAGAATCAGTTAAGAGGGCCTACCTCTTAGAACACTATTCTGCTTGGTGATGATCTTTCTTCCTCGCTCCAACGATCTTTCGTTTCCTTCCTTTGAACACTTGAAACAAGAAAACAACAACAAACAACAAACATAATAGCATACAATATGGTATTCAGCCTACTTAACAGGTCAAGGAACATTAAGCCATAAATATGTAAAATGACACTTCATGTAGGAAATCAATCGATAGTTGCATTTATATAAATTAAAAAGAGATTAAAATGGGTGCATTGACATTGCTGGTCTCCTTTGACGTATCCGGGTTCCCACACTTCTGCTAGCACTTCATGGACATCCCCAAAAAAGGATATTTTAAGGCCTCTTTGCCTCTAGTCTCAAATCACATCAATCACACTATTCTCCCTCAAACATAGACTAGAAAAATTCAGACTATAGATGTCTTGCTGATTATTCTAACTCCAAACTAAAAACTAGATTTTTCTTGAGAAAAAGAGAGGTTTATATATCTTGGATGGATGGGATATGGCTCCTCTCTTCATGGGAGAAGGCCTTATCTCTTGAGTTTGTTCCATCTTAATAGGGGAAAGGAGCCCAAACTGAACCCCTCGGCTCCACCGGTCTAACCATTTACCAGACTTCCATTACGAAGCTTCTAGAGCTAGAAGCTTTGGCTCCATATTTAAAAAACTTTCCAAAAGAGGATCGGAGCGACTGAGAAAGGGATCAGTCGATATGATCGATGCTAGTGACAGTTTTAATCTCTGAATATCAGTGCATGGAGGACATGGGTCATTACCGTCAGTCTTGTAAACTGGGGTAAACAAAATATTTTTGGGAAATGGTGCAAAATGGAATTGTTCTGCTCATGAAGAGGGACACAATGGGATTTTCTTCGTGATGGAAAAGCATGTAGAGTTCACTGTAGAGGCCCTCCAGGATCATGGAATGGAGAGTACATGGATAGTGACAAAATGTTGTGTAACAAATGCCCCCTAAAGCATGAAGGTCGAACTAGAGTGAGGAGTGAAATTCTTTACAAGTGCGTGCGAGGAACCGGAGTCTGTCATCAGAGAACTTGCAAGCAAGCATAGATACATATACATCACTGAAAAATCTGAATAATAATACATGAATCATGGTATGGATGCAGCCATCCAAAGAATGATCATGTAAATTGATCCAAGGCATGGATGCTGCCATCCAGCAAAGAGGATCATAACGAAACCAAGGTATGGTCCTAGCCATCCAATAATGAGAAGGATCACATATAGCAACTCATGGTATGGTCACACCCATCCATCTGAAAGAGACATGTATATCAACATGACCATGACACATCGCATCGCAACCTAGACTTGTGTAATCTTATCCCAGGGTCTTGCACCCCAAACGACCTGATCAAAGTACAAATGCTAACATGCGAATGAATGTGTTGAAGTCAAACATGCTAAGAAGTCATTTGATTATCGATCAATGATGTGAAACATTAACAAGCACGAGAGAAACCACAAATAATGACAATGGTTCTCAAGGTACTGGAAGCACAGTTCACGGAATGTGAATAAAGGAACTGATGTCGAACACCCATGAAATCACCCGATCGAAATCTAATGATGTGAACTTGTCATCGAGTGCTAAGAACTTTCCATTAGGGCATGCAAGCTCTAAGGTATTGGAAGGGAGCCGAGAGTCTCTCGGTTAGCTTCCTAGATAATGAGCTGAAGTCGATAGGAAGTGACCATGTCGAAGGATGGCCATGATGTATCCCACATCATCGACATGAGACAAAGAGATGAAAATGATTTTAGATGGTACAGAGAATCAGGAGTAAGTGTAACTGTAGAGGGACTAACTCTTAAACATATCAATGACACAATTCAAGGGTTTGGCAGCTTTTGGATCCATGGGATTGATGGTCATGATGATGTGGCAGTGATCAAATGGAAGGTCAAGTGAATGACCCAACCTAGGAAATTCAATGATGAAGTGAGGATATCCCAGCCCGACATGAAACAGAGATTTTCATGTTCAAGAGTGATTTGCCAACAAGACTAATAGGATTTCCAATTTTCCCCCACCATTTCTGGAAGGTACCCCAATTATTTTTTATCGCAAGCTTGAAGGGGATAGCATGTGCCTTCACTGTAAGTTCATCCTTCGGATGAATCTGAACTAGTAAGTTTAATGAGCCCTAGGAAGGAGAAGCTCATGTTCATCATGGTGATGAACTCGATGTCATTTAATTCTTTAATGAGTCCAATAAAGGTGTAACTCAGTATCTTTTTCATGTTTAGAGAGTTTGAAAAAGACATGGAAAAGAAAACTCCACATGGTCCCTTTTCGTACATTTGTGTCTCTCGAGCCAGAAAAGGTAGAAAACAATACTTGAGAGAAGCACTTGACCATTTCAATCAAGGAATACCTTTTTCGTAAATAGTTTCTCCTAGCCCGAAAAAGGGTAAATGTGTACTGGGTAATGACATTTCGCATCCTTTAACGAGTTCAAAATGACAAGAACTCGACAATATTTTCATGTTTAAAAGGTTGGAAAAGAGCTAAAAGAAGACCCCCCATTTTATTTTCTTTAACAAGTCAAAATGGAAAAATACCTGACAATCTTTTCATTTAAGTTTTACGAGCCAAGAAAAGAGCTTAAACAGGACTCGAGTATCATTGTCAACAATCCATCACCTATCGCCGCACAATAAAGGCAAATGCATTATACAGTTCTAGGGAAAAATAGGTCAAAAACACTTTAAAAACCCTAATATGTTCATGAAAAATGAATAAAAAGGGGGGAAAAGTAATTATTTTTTACCATTTACCATTTTACCTTTGTGTTAAGAGCTTTTTACCCTTTTGTGCCCTAATTTATCTGGAGCAGATTGTAGGAGATACGGGAGGTCATTTGCCGAGCAATCAGCTGCAAGTAAGAACCAAGACCTTAAGCTCCATTTTCATACTGGTTTTACTTGTTTTTATCCATTTTTTAGATTTCATGGGAAGAATTTGGCAAAAAAAAAATCGCCCTCAGTTGGCATGACTTCCAGGCTTGGATCCACGCAAACTGGGGGTTAAGAAAACCACAAATCACAGTTAGTGCCACTATTTTTAAAATAGTGGCATCAGTGCTGTGAGCAAAGAAAAAACATGTTTTTCGCTTGAATCCAAATTTTCCCATCAAAAGGTGATCATTGACTTGATTAAATGGTTTTTGCAGGAAAAAATTCATTGAAAATGGTGGATTGGAAAGAATGAGAGCATGAGGATATCGATACTCAAGAAATAGCTGATCCAAATTACTCGGAGGCTTCGAGGAACTATGGGCTCCTCAAGTTCTTTCTCACAGCAAGGATGCAGGCTCAACCCGAGCTGCTATGGGACCTAATTATTTCCTGGGACATAAATCGTGAAATTTTCTTCATTGGTGACCAAGAGCTGGAGTTGGAGACTTTAGACATTTATTTCATCACAGGATTGTCCTGGAGAGGGGAACCAGTCAACCTATATGGGTCGAGGCCAATTAGGCTAAGTGTGTCCATGCTACTTGCTGAACATTCCCCAGAAGCTATCAAATCCAAAAGTGGCAAGATCGAGATCGCGACTGTTCGGGATCTTGTGTTGAGAGTGTTACTATTGACCATCAATAGAGTGGCTGGGTCCCAAGCACCACATGAGACTAACAAGTCAAAGTTTCTATATGCTATCAAGTGCACAACACACACTATTTTTAACTAGGTAGAATCTATGAAAATCAACATGAAGTGCCAGCTATCAAAAGCTAAGGTGGAAAACTTGAAGTAGTTTTTCTTTGGGTCTATGCTAGTGACCTTCTTCCTGGAGCGGGTTCCATTGTTCCAATACCAGTTGACTGAGGTGGATCCGTCAATGCCATGAGACCGACGGATGGTCTGTTGGAGGGAGTTGATGTCGAGGGTTATGAGGGGCCAACAGATTTCCTATAAGCTCATCTTATTCTCATGGCTATGATGACAGCTGATCATATTGGAGGATTGGACTTAGAGTGGTACCGACCTCTGTGGAGATCTGGATATGTCGCTCCCAGAGGTGGAGGACTTTAATAATGAAGGTAAAAAAAAACAATTTTTTAATATTTTGATGTTTTTTATTGTTTTTTAAATATATGTATTCATGACATTTCAATTTTATGAATGCAGATGTTCAACCAAGATGCCCTTCCAGGATGTCCCCAATTGCTAGGCATATTGCTCGTCAATTCAATGTTGCTCCTTATCAGGAAGGAAGCGATAATGAGGAATAGATCGCACCGAACCTCGATGGATTAACCCATGGTATCCCAGAGTATTCCCGGATGGGTGATATTCCACGCTAGTAAGAGGCACACGGTGGGAGTATCAGACCGAATCCACTAACTACTGACTCGTGTAGTCCGAGTAGTTACATGCTACCATGAGCATGATGTTGATTAGTGCATAGGCCTAGCATTCCACATTTTTAAGGCGTACGAGCCATGGATGTTTTTGAACACACATAATTTTTTTGGCGTTTTGATGTATGACAAACATTATTGACATATATATATATATATATATATGCTATATTTTCCTTCTTACTATGATACAAATGATTTGTTTTTTTATTTTTACATGTTTCACAAATTTCTATCCAGCACATAATTAGCTAATGCATCTATCAATGTATTCATAAGTCTAGGAATATGATGATATGTAATGTAATAAAAATTTCTCTCCAATAGATGAATACATAGATACATTCTCAATATCTGAGGGTTTCTGACATAATATTGCTCATTGAGTTGAAGAACGTGTTGTGGCCAGCAACAACCCCCCTTTTTCATTTAAGTGTTTGTCCAAAATACTAAATGAATGGGGACCCTTAGTTTAATTTTGAGAAAAATCAAGTTTTCCTTTCTTCAAAATAAGGTTACCATCGTAAGCTTAGAGAGGTCTTTCGAATATTTTTTAACCTAAGTCTACGATAAGGTAAAGGTCTTTAAAATTGCATTACAAAAAGGATAGGAAATGTCTTCATTCCCTTATAATATTGGTATGCGCAAGACCCTCGCATTAAGAATAACATCACATCGTAGTAAAGTAATGCTCATAAGGAAAAACCTCAAGATCTGCCGATCTGCGATAACACTGATCGCAAGATCACATATCGCAGAAATAAACTGGCAATACTTGACAAACATTAAACTTTTGCAACCTGCGATGTTGCGATCGCCGCGATGGCGCAATCTGCGATCTTGCGATTTGCGATGGCACGATCTTCAATGTTACGTAAGCAAATCATGAATTTAATCACGAATCCTTCGGGCGTGCCATTCAAAGAAAAACCACTTACCATAATCTGACCCCAGATCATGCGCTTTTAATGATAGTAAATAGATTAGTTGTCAGTTATTAAATGAAATGAAGGTGCGTGCTTTTGTAAAGAATTATTTCACGTAAAGTGGCATATTTGATATATCTATTGCATTTAAAACTCTCCCATCACCTTTCTCAATCAGTCATTTCCACTTCGCTCGTAATCTGTAGGAACGAAGAGTTAAGAACATTCAAAGCCGAACGCAGGAGCAAATGTGAAAGAAACATAAAGCCCAAGGCTCTGAGACAAAGGAAAAGATGAAGGAGATGGCGCCTTTGTATACAGACACTGCATGCAACAAGGACGCAAGAATTTCGACATGGGAAGGCATGTATAGGCTGCTGGAGGAAGAGAATCCTAAAGTAATGAAGGTTGATAGCGCCGCGGGCTCACAAAACTCTTCCGAGGCATCCTTAGAGGAGCTGGCATGTTCATTTCTTCACCGAATAGCAGCTAGACCAAAATTCTACCATATACAGATATGATCAGGTGGATACTTGACAATGCAGAGTTACAAGGCAGACAATTCAAGGTTCAGGGACATGGGCTCATAGGATCATTCATCGCGCAAGACTTAAAGCTTATGTATCATCTTCCTGAGCCTCAGACGACCTACAATGCACAATTTGTCAAGAAATTTGTAACAGAGAAACCAAACCTGGCAGAGACCACTAAAGAATGGACTAGAAGAGAGGAGCCGCTAAAAAAGGACAAAAGCGGTATGTACAGCACTGGTTCCCTCACCTCTCCGTATTGTTTCGTTGTGGCCATGCTTTGCAGGCTGTTTGGAATGTCATACATAAATAAATTTTCATCTGAATGGCTACCACTCATAGGTGTTGCCACAAACACCGATATCGTGGATTGGTCCAAGATATTTTCTGATAATCTATACACTACCGTTATGAATTACCGGTCTAAAAGATCCTTGTCTCAAAGGGTCTATCCTCCTTTTTATCTGTCTGCTTATATTATGGATTCTATTTGCTATGTATCTAAATTCCCCATTATGGGTTGGAAATGGACCACCCAGGACCCATCACCTATTCACGTTTATCATAAAGTATTATGGGATTCCCAGTTCGCCCCTCACTTCTATCAGATTTGCCACGGGCTTATCTTACCCCTATATAGAGTGATGTATGATGAAGAACCCCCGAGGTGCTCACCAGAAGCGCAAATAGACATCATCCCCATCACAAGATGGTTCAGGGAAGAATGGCTCACTTATATTAGAGTGTTTGGGAGCATTGTACCTCCACATGTCCTACCTCTATATGTCCCCGACAAACTTTTGGCTCGGGAAATTGCCTATCAGACCTGCTCAGAAGGTAGCCTGACCAAAGAACTAAAAGACATGAAGAAGGCCATATGGCCTCAGTTTCCTGTAGCTTGTGGGGCCTTCTCATTGTTCAATGTAGGACACGCTTTCGCCGAAGTGGATAATTTGACGTCTCTACAGTTATTTAAATTCCCAGCTTGGCCTTTTGACCTAAATAAAGTTTCCCATGATTTCACTACAAGCGTCAAAATAAAAGTATTCGTCGGAAAGAAAGATTTGCTTGATGATTTGTTTCAAGGTAAAAGCTCACTCCAGGAAGTTTTGCGAGAAGCTCGGTCGAGGTTGTCTCCAGGTGACCTTCAAAGATTCCTATTATACAGGGAAAGAAGGCTAGCTAGTGTTCCTCTAGAGAAGCTACGACTGCCCGCCAGAGAACCGACTCCCAGCGTCAGCCTCAGTGGAAACTATAGTACTTCCAAATCCAAATCTGACGCTTCCGAAGGAATGCTTGAACGTTCTAAAAAGTCTGGAAGCAACCAAGGAAAAAGCGAAGAAATAGCTAAAGATACAGCTCAGTCAAGTGCAATGTCGCAACAGCAAGTTATCCCCTCCCCGCTAAGAGATGCCCCTCCTCCTGTCATTAAAGCGCCACTCGTCACAACAGAGCTAGACAAAGAATGGGAAAACTTCAATGAGCTAATCAGCCTTGAAGGGAAAGCCCCAAGAACACCTGTGAACAATACACAGGGAACACAAGAAATGGTTTCGACCATAGTCAGCAGTGTCACAGAAACGGAGCACAGTCATATCGCTCCACCTTCTAAGCTTCTACTTAGTGTAGAGGGAATTCCCCCACTGAATGTATTCTATAGTCCCCAACATAAAGAAGTGGTGAGGAGACAAAGAAAGAAGAGAAAGCTGGAGAATACACTATCACAGGATGCTAAACATTTAGACGTCTTATGGAAAGACCCCAACAACAACTCGACAGAAAATCTCATGAAGTTGTCTCAGATCGCAGGAGCATACACTTCTGCAACTATCGACAAGGCATTGGAAGTTCAGCAACTGTTGAGGGAACAAGAAAACCAAATACAGCTACTACAACAACAACTACAACAAGCCAATGCTAGTATTGAAGCATCCAAACAACTCGAGAAGTTACAAGAAGACTTTCAGCAGATGCAGATAAGCTATCAAAGAAGCCTAGATGAAAAAGGAAAGAAGTTGCAAGCTTTACAAGAAATACATAAGGACGAGCCTAAGCTTGCCAAATTTGTTTCAGAATCTGCTGGCTTAATTGAGCAACTTCTGCAGCAACAGGAAGAGTTGGGACGTAAGATATCGCAGTGGAGTCACTATTGCGAGCTGAGCGATAAACTCACCAATCAAGTGGCAGACATGCGAAGTGACTATGACCAGATTGACAGACGAGTGACGGAATACTTAGCTTGGCAGGATGGAGAGGAAGGGAAAAGAGCAAATGCACCCAGAATAAACGAGAGTCATAAGGAATTGCTCTTTAACAAATGGGACGATCAAATCAGGCAAGCAGAACAGGCAGTGGAGACAGCGGCAACGCTGACAAGTATTCTTATCAACTGTGTAAATGAGAATTTACACAGAGCCAGCTTAATCGCAGAAACCACCCCGGGGTACCTACCAAATAAGTCATGATTGGAGGCAGAATGGAAGCAAAAGGCGCAGGAAAAGGGAAAAGCGATCCAGGCATTGAATAAGTTGAATTGGGAGTGTTACTGGGCATACTTAGTCAAGCCACATAGTCAATGGATGACTGTGAAGTGCATCATAAACTCAGCCGAGAAAGTAGTGCCGGCTCTCACAGATTCTGTTTTCGCAGCCCAGATCAGCGCAGAAGTCGGCCAACCGACTCTTCTCAAGTCCATGATGAACACTTGCAGTTTTAAGGACCAAATTCAGAAGTATCTTATTTTTAGAAGTTTTTTGTTTCTTTTTATTTAGATTAGAAAAAGGACGGTCATTTGAAAACCGTATCCTAAAATTTTGTAAAAACACTATTATTAGAATTAGGAAGTAGTATTTTAACCCTTCTCATGCATTTAGAGAAGGGTCCAGAAATTTGTCAAAAACTTGTCCTCAGAACATGCACTTATGCACCCTCAGAGGAGGTTTTGATGAATGGATGGATCGAGATTTATTTTTATTTGCATTTTGATGTCTGCTACTGATGTTGCACTTTTGTACTCTTAGTAGATGTTAGAACAAGTAGAGATAG
>APFE030781582.1:64654-76751 GCA_000404065.3 Pinus taeda
TTTTCCTAACTTCTTATGCAAAGTGGTTTATCTTGAATGATTTCTATTCTTATGATAGTTGAATGATCTTTATTACCAATTATTGTTTGAAATCTCTTTAGATCACATAATGGAAGATATACATCCCGGGTTAGCATATATTTGATGTGTTGTTTCTCACTAGATTACAATAGCATAGAGTTAGTTTAAATAATCTGAATTAGATTAGCTTTAAAGTACTCTTAGATCAGCATTATTCAACTCTACACACACACACACACCCAGATCGGGAAACTGGTCTCGTTATCCCCAGTCGGACCCGCTATACCAAACGGATAAGTAGCTGCCAACCAAGGTCCGAACCGGGTGGGTATCCCCCTTGTTGTCGACCCGATTTTCGGGGCTTCAACATATTTGGCGCTAGAAGGAGGACCTGAACATAGTGTCTGTTGGAATGATTTTCAATCATAACATTTGAATCTGGATGGCTGCTCACAAACTTCCCATTTGGAGTTGCATCCATGTTCCTACCTCTTCCAACACTCCACCTGAAGTGGTAAGATTCTTGTCTCAGGTAAAATTCAATGGTAAGAATAACTCTTCTGCTTTTAATCATGATCTTCAGTTTATTCAAAGAGTTTCAAGTTATGATATTCAAATAATTGATGAAGGCATTTTATGCAGAATTTTTACTCTTACATTCACAGCGGAAGCTAGAAAATGATGCAGAAACCTCCCAGTTGCATCGATTCACAGCTGGGACCAATTCGTCAAGATTTTCATTTTTGAACTTGATTGTTATGACTATGACCAGGTATATGATGAAATTGATTATCTATGGAAACAAAATGAATCTATTAGGGATTTTAATATATGATTTCATCTTGATTGTCTAAAGTACGATCTTGAAAGTGAACTCATAGATGAAGAATCTTTAGATTATGTTGAACATTCCCTGCCTCATATATCTGATCAAGCAGAAATTAGTTTGAGTTTTGTCTCATTTCTTTCTAATATGAACGAGAACTCCAATTTGAATATACAAATCGCTCATAATGAAGAAAGTCCCCAAAGCCTAGGAGTTATCCATACTCTAATACAAGAAGACAAAAGCGAGAACGCTGGAGGGAAGCCTGCCTTGGAAACAGGAGATGACTTTGATACAAGGTCAGATAATATCGTTGCAAGTCAACAAATGCAGATGCCAAGGTTAGAACAGTAAACTATTTCTCTTTCAAAAAGTATCAGTACACAAAGGTATGATCTAAAACCCGATGTCTATGTTGAAACTGATGAACGAAGATTTTTTCATGATGATATTTTTAAATACGTTGCTTCAGAATCACACTTTTCTCTTTATCCTGATGTTTTTAGTGATGATAACTTTTCCCCTCTCAACATTAAAGATATTTCAAAAAGCACAGAGGATAATTCGAATAAGTCATCATTTTATTTTCAAGATAAAGAGATAGCTATAGAACATCCTTTGATTATTTCCAAGCAAGGATCACTTGAATTTCCTTGTCTGAAAATATATGACCAAAAGGAAGAATCTATGGAAACTTGTAAAATTAGTTATGATGGTTGCTTTGCCAACGATGATGTTATTGATTTATCTCAAGTGACCCATCAAAGCTCAAACAATGAGATATAATATAATTCGGAAAACATATCATTCAATCCTCATTTCAAAGCCAAAGACCATTCGCCTGATTTTACTGACCAAGACAATATCCCAATCTACGATTCATATCATGAAGAAACCCCCATGCCTGCTCACAATCATAACTTGTCTTCTGATTCACAAGGCTTGGCCAGTTCTTGTGAACAGCAAAATATTACAAGCCAATCCCAGTTGTGCTGTAACTTTATTTGTACAAATAATCATTTCTTTTCTCACTTGCACTCATTTTGTACAAAATCGGATTGTGTTTTAAATTCTCAGACTTTTGATAGGTTACTCTGGTATGTCGAGCACCTTATTAAAGAACATCCAAAAGACGAACTACCATTTTGGAAAGCTAAACTGTGTCAAGGAAGCACAGAACTTCCTCTATTACGAGATCATCAAGTTATAACAGAAATTCATCCTTATTTTTATGATCCAATAGATATCCAGTTGGAAAGAAGTTTTTGCGAGAAAGAAATTTCGGACAAGATTCCAACTGAAGTTATACATTCTTATTCCTCATCCAACATTAACAGCCCAAGAAAAGTTCTGTTCTTAACACTAACGTTGGAAAGTTACATACGTGTAGGAATAAAAATGAGAAGGTGGCTCCACTGGAAATATCATTTCACCTAGTCAAATTTTTGTATATAGTTAGGATAGGAGTAGGAGTAGTTTAGTTAGGTTATTAGATTTACTTTTAATAGTTGATAGGAAAAATAAGAGAAGAGATCATCCCTATTCTCTACATAATCTTAGGGAATGTCTACCTCTCACTTCGTTAAGTATTTTTCTCCATAAATAAAGTTTGCTTTGGTTAACAACATTTGACGTTTACAAAAGACACCTTTTTTTTCTCTATCAAGATTTTGAACTTCTGCTTCTATGAATGACAAAAAAAAATTTGAAACTTGATCTTTATTATCAATAGAACTTTAATCCATATATGATACTAGTTTCAACTCCAAAAAATTTGAAGAAAGTAATCTTAGTGAAGGAATTTTTTTACGTCAGTACAATGAAAGGAATCAATAACAAAATAAGGGGTCCCTGTAGAAACAACTATTTCCAAAGAAGCTCTATTATTGTCGTCCAAAACTTTCTTAATGAAAGAAAATTAACTTCCTCCCTGCTAAAGGAAATCCCAGCATTTAGGGAAACAATCCAAAGGAAACACTATATCTCAAAGAATAAGAGGTCTCATCACGAGCCGACTTATCATGATCACAGATATTATAACTTGCTGACTTTACCAATACTGTCCACCAAAACAAGGCAACGACTCAAGATTGTTGCAATCAAAAGACAAGGGGTCTCATCACGAGCCAGCTTGTTCAGCAAAAGTGTAAATCAAGTGAATGACTGTGTCATAATTTGGCCACCAAACCAAGACATTGTTCTTTAGAGAATAAAAAAGAAAAAGTGTCAAAATGGGCTTTTCTCTGAAAGGTTGTAAACAAACTTAAGCAGGATAAAGGATCATTACTGGTTAATAGGTAACCCTGTCGAGGCTATGGACGCCTGCTGGCAGTAGAGGCTCTACCTGCGACAAAGAAGCATATTTAAAAAGGACTGATATACAGGGAAGACTTTATTTTAATTTTTATTTAAGACCAAGTAAGGGTTGGTGTAAACGCAAGGACAAACTAAGGATACAAGTAATTAAAATAGAAAGGGTTTGAAATGAAATATCATTGACAGTTTGAAGTATAATATTTTTATCTTTCTATAATAAAGTTTAAGTTTTTCTGAGAAAATTTTTATTTTCAGAAGTTTGAAAAACGTCAAGAAAAGGTCAGAGATAACTGGTTCTCCCAAGTGAATCGCCAATTGTTGTGGCCAGCAACACCCCCCCCCCCCTTTTCATTTAAGTGTTTGTTCAAAATACTAATGAATGGGGACCCTTAGTTTAATTTTGAGAAAAATCAAGTTTTCCTTTCTTCAAAATAAGGTTACCATCGTAAGCTTAGAGAGGTCTTTCGAATATTTTTTAACCTAAGTCTACGATAAGGTAAAGGTCTTTTAAATTGCATTACGAAAAGGATAGGAAATGCCTTCATTCCCTTATAATATTGGTATGCGCAAGACCCCCGTGTTAAGCATAAAATCGCATTGCAGTAAAGTAATGCTCATAAGGAAAAACCTCAATATCTGCCGATCTGCGATAACATCGATCGCAAGATCGCATATCGCAGAAATAAACTAGTAATACTTGACAAACATTAAACTTTTGCGACCTGCGATGTTGTGACCTGTGATGTTGCGACCTGTGATGTTGCGACCTGCGATGTTGCGATCGCCACGATGGCGCAATCTGCGATCTTGCGATTTGCGATTGGCGCGATTTTCGATGGCACGATCTTCAATGTTACGTAAGAAAATCATGAATCATTTAATCACGAATCCTTCTGCCGCGCCATTCAAAGAAAAGACACTTACCATAATCTGACCCCAGATCATGCACTTTTAATGATAGTAAATAGATTAGTTGTCATTTATTAAATGAAATGAAGATGCGTGCTTTTGTAAAGAATTATTTCACGTAAAGTGGCATATTTGATATATCTGTTGCATTTAAAACTCTCCCATCACCTTTCTCAATCAGTCATTTCCACTTCGCTCGTAATCTGCAGGAACGAAGAGTTAAGAAGATTCAAAGCTGAACGCAAGAGCAAATGGGAAAGAAACATAAAGCCCAAGGCTCCGAGATGAAGGAAAAGACGAAGGAGATGGCGCCTTTGTATACAGACACTGCATGCAACAGGGACGCAGGAATTTCGACATGGGAAGGCATGTATAGGCTGTTGGAGGAAGAGAATCCTAAAGTAATGAATGTTGATAGCACCGCGGGCTCACAAAACTCTTCCAAGGCATCCTTAGAGGAGCTGGCATGTTCATTTCTTCACCGAATAGCAGCTAGACCCAAAATTCTACCGTATACAGATATGATCAGGTGGATACTTGACAATGCAGAGTTACAAGGCAGACAATTCAAGTTTCAGGGACATGGGCTCATAGGATCATTCGTCGCGCAAGACTTAAAGCTTATGTATCATCTTCCTGAGCCTCAGACGACCTACAATGCACAATTTGTCAAGAAATTTGCAGCAGAGAACCCAAACCTGGCAGAGACCACTAAGGAATGGACCAGAAGAGAGGAGCCGCTAAAAAAGGACAAAAACGGTATGTACAGCACTGGTTCCCTCACCTCTCCGTATTGTTTTGCTCCAGCCATGCTTTACAGGCTGTTTGGAATGCCAGACATAAATAAATTTTCGTCTGAATGGCTACCACTCATAGACGCTGCAACAAACGTCGATATCGTGGATTGGGCCAAGATATTTTCTGATAATCTATACACTACCTTTATGAATTACCGGTCTAAAAGATCCTTGTCTCAAAGGGTCTATCCTCCTTTTTATCTGTCTGCTTATATTATGGATTCTATTTGCTATGTATCTAAATTCCCCACTATGGGTTGGAAATGGACCACCCAGGACCCGTCACTTATTCACGTTTATCATAAAGTATTATGGGATTCCCAGTTCGCCCCTCACTTCTATCAGATTTGCCACGAGCTTATCTTACCCCTATATAGAGTGATGTATGATGAAGAACCCCCGAGGTGCTCACCCGAAGCGCAAATAGACATCATCCCCATCGCAAGATGGTTCGGGGAAGAATGGTTCACTTATATTAGAGTGTTTGGGAGCATTGTACCTCCACATGTCCTACCTCTATATGTCCCCGACAAACTTTTGGCTCGGGAAATTGCCTATCAGACCTACTCAGAAGGCAGCCTGACCAAAGAACTAAAAGACAAGAAGAAGGCCATATGGCCTCAGTTTCCTGTAGCTTGTGGGGCCTTCTCATTGTTCGATGTAGGACACGCTTTCACCGAAGTGGAGAATGTGACGTCTCTACAGTTATTTAAATTCCCAGGTTGGCCTTTTGACCTAAATAAAGTTGCCCATGATTTCACTACAAGCGTCAAAATAAAAGTATTCAATGGAAAGAAAGATTTGTTTGATGATTTGTTTCAAGGTAAAAGCTCACTCCAGGAAGTTTTGCGAGAAGCTCGGTCGAGGTTGTTTCCAGGTGACCTCCAAAGATTCCTATTATACAGGGAAAGAAGGCTAGCCAGTGTTCCTCTAGAGAAGTTGCGACTGCCCGCCAGAGAACCGACTCCCAGCGTCAGCCTCAGTGGAAACTCTAGTACTTCCAAATCCAAATCTGACGCTGCCCAAGGAATGCCTTAACGTTCTAAAAAGTCTGGAAGCAACCAAGGAAAAAGTGAAGAAACAACTAAAGATACAGCTCAGTCAAGTGCAATGTCGCAACAGCAAGTTATCGCCTCCCCGCTAAGAGATGCCCCTCCTCCCATCATTAAAGCGCCACTCGTCACAACAGAGCTAGAAAAAGAATGGGAAAACTTCAACAAGCTAATCAGCCTTGAAGGGCAAGCCCCAAGAACACCTATGAAAAATACACAGGTAACGCAAGAAATGGTTTCGACCATAGTCAGCAGTGTCACAAAATCGGAGCACAGTCATATCGCTCCACCTTCTGAGCTTCTACTTAGTGTAGAGGAAATTCCTCCACTGAATGTATTCTATAGTCCCCAATATAAATCAATGGTGAGGAGACAAAGAAAGAAGAGAAAGCTGGAGAATACACTATCACAGGATGCTGAACATTTAGACGTCTTATGGAAAGACCCCAACAACAACCCGACAGAAAATCTCACAAAGTTGTCTCAGATCGCAGGAGCATACGCTTCTGCGACTATCGAAAAGGCATCGGAAGTTCACCAACTATTGAGGGAACAAGAAAACCGAATACATCTACTACAACAACAGCTACAACAAGCCAATGCTAGTATTGAAGCGTCCAAACAACTCGAGAAGTTACAAGAAGACTTTCAGCAGATGCAGATAAGCTTCAAAGAAGCCAGACGAAACAAAAAGGAAAGCCAGTTTGCATCTTTACAAGAAATAATAAGACGAGCCTAAGCTTGCCGAATTTGTTTCAGAATCTGCTGGCTTAAATGAGTAACTTCTGCAGCAACAGGAAGAGTTGGGACGTAAGATATCGCAGTGGAGTCACTATTGCGAGCTGAGCGATAAACTCACCAATCAAGTGGCAGACTTGCGAAATGACTATGACCAAATTGACAGACGAGTGATGGAATACTTAGCTTGGTAGGATGGAGAGGAAGGGAAAAAAGAAAATGCACCCAGAATAAACGAGAGTCATAAGGAATTGCTCTTTAACAAATGGGACGATCAAATCAGGCAGGCAGAACAGGCAGCGGAGACAGCGACAACGCAGACAAGTATTCTTATCGATTGTGTAAATGAGAATTTACACAGAGCCAACTTAATCGCAGAAACCACCCTGGGGTACCTACCAAATAAGTCACGACTGGAGGCAGAATGGAAGCAGAAGGCACAGGAAAAGGGAAAAGTGATCCAGGCATTGAACATGTTGAATTGGGAGTGTTACTGGGCATACTTAGTCAAGCCACACAGTCAATGGATGACTGTGAAGTGCATCATAAACTCAGCCGAGAAAGTAGTTCCATCTCTCACAGATTCTGTTTTCGAAGCCCAGCTCAGCGCAAAAATCGGCCAACCGACTCTTCTCAAGTCCATGATGAACACTTGCAGTTTTAAGGACCAAATTCAGAAGTAGCTTATTTTTAGAAGATTGTTGTTTCTTTTTATTTAGATTAGAAAAAGGACAGCCATTTGAAAACCATATCCTAAAATTTTGTAAAAACACTATTATTAGAATTAGGAAGTAGTATTTTAACCCTTCTCATGCATTTAGAGAAGGGTCCAGAGATTTGTCAAAAACTTATTCTCGGAACATGCACTTCTGCACCCTCAGAGGAGGTTTTGATGAATGGATGGATCGAGATTTATTTTTATTTGCATTTTGATATCTGCTACTGATGTTGCACTTTTATACTCTTGGTAGATGTTAGAACAAGTAGAGATAGATCGTTTTTGCTTGAAGCTTATGGGTAGAATTAGTCATAAATGGTACTTTTATATCTTGGTAATTTCTGCTTATATTCTTTAAGTGATTTAGAGTTTTTAGTTGTTTATATGTTATTGCATGAATGTATGGGTTACCATTTGGCACTTCTATATGGTGGAGTCATATTGTTTATGTCTGACATATGAATGGCTTATTATGCGATATGTTGTTCACAACTGTTTTGCCTAACTTCTTATGCAAAGTGGTTTATCTTTAATGATTTCTATTCTTATGATAGATGAATGATCTTTATTACCAGTTATTATTCGAAATCTATTTAGATCGCATAATAAAAGATATACATCCCGGGTTAGCATAGATTTGATGTGTTGTTTCTCACTAGATTACAATAGCATAGAGTTAGTTTAAAGAATCTGAATTAGATTAGCTTTAAAGTACTCTTAGATCAGCATTATTCAAACTCTACACACACACGCATACCCAAGATCGGGAAACTGGTCCTGTTATCCCCAGTCGGACCCGCTATACCAAACTGATAAGGAGCTGCCAACCAAGGTCCGGACCGGGTGGGTATCCCCCTTGTTGTCGACCCGATTTTCAGGGCTTCAACACACCCCTACTATTTTCCTTGGGTGCCTCAAAGAGGTTTTCGCCCAAGGGTCTTTTTATTCAAATTCCTTTTTCAGAGAGACAGCGGGGGCGCCTCAATGAGGTTTTGACCCCTACCATCTGCCTTGGGTGCCTCAAAGAGGTTTTCACCCAAGGATCTTTTTTATTGTATTTTTTTTTTTTTTTATATGATGATGCTCAGGGTATGGCCAAAACAGAGGCAGAACCCTTCTCTATGACTAGCATTGATTTTTCCACAGTTTTGATGAACTCTTGCGTCGAAAGAGGTTTCCTATAGATCTTTAGTTGATGCCCATTGACGAGCATGGGGATGGCTTCTTCATCAATGGTCCGGATAAGGACGGAACCATTGTCATTACACTTCTCCACTGCATATGGTCCTAGCCATCTTGTCCTCAGCTTCCCTTCGAAATCCTTATGTCTGCAATCATACAACAGCACCCAATCTCCCAGCTGGAATTGTTTGTCATTAAGGTGCCGGTCATGCCATATCTTCCTCTGAAGTTGAACCACTTCTGAGTGGAGGAGGGCCTACATTCGGTGTTCATCTAACCCATTCAGCTGCAATAACCTTTCTTGTTGAGCATGGCTAAGATCTAGGTCCAACTGAGTTGCCATCCTCAATGTATTGTACTCAAACTCGATTGACAACAGAGCTCTCTTCCCATAGACCAGCTCATAAGGTGTGAAACTGGTTGTGGTCTTCCAAGTGGTGTTGTAGGCCCAAGTGGCCTCAACTAGGCAATCTGCCCAATCCTTTCTGCTGCTGCTCACCACCTTAGTCAAAATCACTTCTAATGCTCTATTGGTGACTTCCACCTGCCCATTCGCTTGAGGATGATATGGGGTGGAAGTCCTATGCTTGATCTTGTGATGAGCGAGCAAGTCTTCAATTAAGTTGGAGGTGAACTGGCTTCCTTGATCGGTGACTAACTCTCTTGGGTAGCCAAATTTGTAGAAGATGTTTTCTCTAAAAAACTCAGCCACCTTTTCTTCTGTCGCTGCTTTGATTGCCTTGGTTTCTGCCCACTTTGTCAGATAGTTTGTGCACACAATGATGTAAGACCTTTGCCTTGAAGGAGGGTTGATAGGACCCACAAAATCCATACCCCACTTCTCAAATGGCTCAAGATTCACTTGAGGTTGGAGAGGCATTTCTTCCCTTGGAGTTGGTTTCCCCATCCTCGGGCATCAATCACATTGGCTGATATATCATCTGACATCCTGATGAAGAGTGGGCCAATAGTAGCCTTCCTATAGAATTTTGAAGGCAGTCCTCTTGGATGCAAAATGTCCTCCACAAGGCCCATCGTGACAGGTTAGGAGGATGTCAAAGACTTCCTCCTCCGTTACACAACGCCTTAAGATCTGATCGGGGCCAAGTTTGAATAGGTTGCACCTGATCCAAGTGAATGAGGCACTCTTCCTCACGATTTTGCTCTTCTCCTTTGAGGATAGATGCGGAGGAACTGTGCTGAGACCAGGTAGTTTGCTATATCAGCAAACCACGGAGAGAGTACTGAGATAGCAAACAGATGTTCATCTAGCATCTGGTCATCCACTGTTCCTTCTTCACTTGTAGGCAAATCCAATCTAGACAAGAAGTCAGCAACAACATTTTCTTTACCTGGTTTGTCAACGATAGTCAAATCAAACTGCTTCAACAAAAGTAACCATCTAATAATACGAGCATTCACATCAGGCTTATTCATTAAATATCTAATTGCAGCATGGTCAGTATGTACAAATGTTTGATAGCTAGTGATGTAGTGTCGAAACTTGTTCAGGGAATGGACCACGGTTAGGAATTCTTTCTCAGTTACAGTATAATTCATTTCTGCCTTGGATAAGTTTTTGTTGACAAAGTATATGGCATATGGAAGTTTTTCTTCAACTTGTCCTAAGGCTGCCCCTATGGCTTTGTTTGAGGCATCAGTATGAATGTGTAAAGGTAGGGCCCAGTTTGGGCTTCTCAAGATTGGGGCAGACACTAACTTATCCTTCAATTCATTCAGAGCCCTCTAACAGTCATCAATCCATTTAAACTCAACATCTTTTGCTAAGAGGCCAAACAATGGCGAGGCTAGCTTACTGAAGTCTTTAATGAATCTTCTATAATATCCCGCCAAGCCTAGGAAACTTCGAACATATCTTACCTTCTGAGGAGGTGGAACCTTTTTTATGATAGCAATTTTATTAGGATCCACCTGTAATCCTTGGCGAGAAATGGTATGACCTACCACGGTCCCTTCAGTCATCAGGAATTCACATTTTTCAGGGCTGAGGGACAGGTTCATCTCAATGCACTTGCTTAAAAATTTTCCCAGGTTGGACAAGGCTTCTTGGAAGCGAGACTGGTAAGGAGTAAAGTCATCCATATAGATTTCCATCGAATCATGAACCAGCTCGGAAAAGATGCTCAGCACAGCTCTCTGGAAAGTGGCAGGAGCATTGCATAGCCCAAAGGGAAGGACTCGATAGGCAAAGGTAACCCATGGACTAGTGAAGGTGGTCTTATCTTGGTCCTCCGGGCTGATTTGGATTTGATTATACCCGCTGAACCCATCTAGGAAAGAGAAAAACTTCTTTCCTGCTAGTCCATCCAACACTTGATCTATGAAAGGAAAAGGGAAGTGGTCTTTCTTGGTGGCTTTGTTCAGTTCTTTGTTGTCCACATAGATTCTCCATTTCCCATTTTTCTTGGCTACCAACACCAGAGGGGAAACCCATTCGCTGTCCGAGATGGGGTAGATGAATCCTGCATCCAACAATTTTTGCACTTCTTCTTTAACAATGTCCTTAAGGGCTCGATTCATTCTCCTCTGAGGTTGCCTGATTGGTTTATAGTCCTCCTTAATGTAGATATGATGGGTACAGACTGAGGGATGGATTCCTTTCATTTCCTTGTAGCTCCAGGCAAAAGCCTCCAAATGGCGGGTCAAGAGGCTACATAGCTCCTTTTCCTAAGAGGGAGAGAGAGAGGAGCTGATCTTTAAAGTTTTTTCAGGGCCAAACTCCACATTTTTAACTCTGGGAGTGGTCGGATCAGTCACACATAGGTCCACTAAAGCACTGGCTTGGGTATCTTCCACCAACTCTTCCAAGGATAGTGCACCGGGGGGAGGATTTTGGACTAATTTCTCAATCAAAATATCCTTGGTTTGAGGACCTCCCCTGGTGGCCTCTACTATGCATAAAGGTGTAGAGTAGACCTCATCCTCTTATCCTTCTTCTAACCAGAGGGGTAAGTCATGTTCTAGCAGAGGTTGGGCAGGAGGGTATAGGACCAGCTGTTCGTACATAGGCCCATTTTTGATGGTCATGCTTCCTGCTCGACAGCTGATGTAAGCATCCACAGTAACTAGCCAAGGCCTTCCCAAAATCAGGGGATATCCAGTGATTTTTGTCTTTGGCTGAAGGACCAAAAAGTCTGCAGGGTACTCCCAGGAGTCAACAGAGACCAAGACATCTTCCACAATCCCTTCAGGAGTCACGGTGGAGCAGTCTGCCAATTGTAGCATTGTCGAGGTCTTCCTTAAGGAACTATGAAGGTTGAGCTTAAGCATGGTGTCCCTGGTCATCACATTAATGGTGGCCCCTAGATCGATCAAGGTGTGGGGTATGATGGTGCCATTGATGTGGACATCAACTACAAGACTCCCAGGGTCCAAATACTTTGGACAGATTACTTGCCCCAAAATCAGGTCAGACAATTGTCTTATGACATTGATAGTTGAGGCATCTCTCTTTTGCCTGCCTGGGTGCCTGAAACACTTCTCCTTAATCAATTTGTTGTATATCGGTACATCTTTT